>JAUNZO010000221.1:0-60009 GCA_031894775.1 Chloris gayana | reverse complement strand
AGGGATAATTGCATGGTTGCCCTCGCTTTGAACTCTAACTCTATTTTTACCCCTCTTTTTTCAACTTTGCATGTGTGCCCCTATTCCGTGAGTCCATAAGTTCCGTTTGCCCCTCCTTTTTTTCTTCCGTTAAACGATGACGATTTAAGGCCGAAAAAAATTAAAGAAATATTTTGTGACCGGAAAAGACGACCCTGCCCCTGCCTCCTCCAAACAGGAGGTCGTACCCCTTCGTGGCTCGATTTGGAGGCGACCTCCCGGTGGCGGCGCTCAAACCCTAGGCGCGGGCTGCGGAGGCGGGCGGCGTGCTATTGGTCCAGTGGAGGCGGCGCGCTGCGGAGGCGGGAGGCGCGCCGGGCTGCGGAGGCGGGCGGGCTGCGCGCCGGGCTGTAGAAGCCAGCGGGCGGCGCGCTGCGGAGGCGGGAGGCGCACCGGGCTGCGGAGGTTAGCGGGCGGCGCGCCGGGCTGCGGAGGCGGGTGGGCTGCACGCCGGGCTACGGGCGAGCGGCGGCGAGCGGAGCCGGTCGACGCGCGGGGCGTCGGGCAGGCGGAGGCGGGCCGCGCGCGCCGCTTCGGGCAGGCAGAGGCGGGCCGCGCGCAGGGCTGCGGGCGGGCGGGCGAAGATGCTGCGCGCGCAAAGGGCAGTGCGCGGGGGAGGCTGCGCGCTCGAGGAGGAAGGAGCGGAGGCTGCGAGGCGCGCGAGGAGGAAGGGGCGGCGCTCGGATGGATTCGACGGCAGCAAGGTATAATCAGTTGTGCTAACAATTAGATGATAGAAGATGAGTTCGATTAGTATGATTTAGTTTGCAATACATCGATTGTGCTAACGACAAATTGTTTTGGGTTGTGATTTGTAGGACAAATCACAACAAATTGCAAGTTGTTGTTAGAATTCGTGCATATTTCAGCATGCCGGATGGGGGGCCAAAGCAATATTGCAAAAGGGAACGCTTACCACCATGGCTAATTGATAAAGAAAACTATAGTTTGCTGCAATTAGTTGATGACATTGCTCAATATCGATTGTGGGGTTCTAAGCAATACATAACTCTATGGCGTGCTTTGGATGATGCGTGTGTTGAGATAAAAAGTGATGAAAATTTGCTAGATTGGTGTGAGCTAAATATAGAGAAGGGAGAGGTGTGTATTGTTGCAGAAATAAAAGATTTCGATGGTCCATTGCAATTTTCTCCTACAAAACGTAGGTGTCATCCCAGGGTGAGAAATAAAGAAACTCTTGCTGTTGTGCCAACCCAAACAAATGAAGCTGAAAAAGATCGCAAGAAAGCCACAAAGAAGGGAAAGAAGCTGAATGATGAGGAGCCCGTAGGTGTTGATGAAGAGGGCATGTATTCGGACACCGACTCACTTGTTGCATTAAGTGATAGCAGCTATGACTCTAATTTGGCTGAATCTTCTGACTCCGATTCCTCTGATTTTGAATATGATCCCGATGCTGAAATAGTTGATGAGGATGATATTGATGATGTTCCTGTCTTTTCTTATGATGTTGATGACCCATGTATTGATGTTGGTACGGTGTTCCCAGATGTGGATCAATGTCAAGCAGCAGTTAAACATTGGTGTATCTTGCATGATAATGCTTTCCACACCATCAAGAAAGACTCACAAAGATTTAGAGCTAACTGTCTTAGAGCGAGTGAGGGTTGCAAGTGGCTGTTTTTTGCTTCGAGAGCAAGAAGTCTCTAGGGTGCAAGGTAAACAAACTGTTTTCTATTTATTTGCTGCACATATATGGTTCTGTTATGTTGACTAGCAATATGTCCTCTATTTTCAGGTTAAGACTTGTGGACCAAAGCACACTTGCGGTTCGGTTAACAAGTCCGGAGACACGATGGCCGATAGTAGATGGGTGGCTGAAAGAGCGGTGGGCATGCTGAGGGATTCTCCAACAATGGGTACTAAGGACTTGCAAGATGCGTTGAACAAGAAGTACAATTTAAATGTTCCTTATGCCAAGGTGTTTAGGGGCAAAGAAAAGGCACTCGATATGATAAATGGGAAGTGGGATGATAGTTATGATTTGGTGCCCACCTACAAAGCCGAGCTTCTAAGATCATGCCCGGGTAGTATTGTTGAGTTTGATACGAGAGGAGCACAAGGGGGCTGAATGTTTTAGGAGGTTTTTTGTTGCACTTAAACCATGCATTGATGGTTTTTTGTCCGGATGTAGACCCTATATTGCTATGGATTCTACTCATTTGACGAGACGGTCTAGAGATCGGTTGGCTGCAGTCGTGGCAGTGGACGGTCACAACCGGCTCTTTCCTGTGGCATATGGAGTGATTGAGACAGAGTCGGAAGAAAGTTGGACATGGTTCATAGAAAAATTGAAGCAAGCTATTGGTACTCCCGAAGGATTAGTTATCGGTACGGATGCGTGTGTGTGTGTGTGTGTGTTTATTATTCATTCTTTCTGTTTATTAAGTTCATATGGCATATACTCAAAGTTCATATAGCTAATCTGTTGATGTAGGTAAAGGGATAGAGAAGGGTGTAGGCAAAGTCTACCCCGAAGTGGAGCATAGAGAATGTATGAGACACTTGTGGAAGAACATGAAGAAGAGGTATTATGGTCCTTTGTTTGCTCAAAATATGTGGGCAGCAGCCAAAAGCTTCACGATTGAGAGGTACAACTATCATATGGAAAAGATATTTGAGAAGTCCGATGCACGGGATTGGTTGCAAAAAAACCACCCATATATATGGAGTAGAAGCAAGTTCTCCGATGCTAGCAAGGTGGATTACATCAATAATAACCTCTCTGAATCTTTCAATAGTTGGGTTGCTACAATCAAAGACATGCAAATTGTTGATATGCATGATAAGATACGACAAATGATCATTGAGAAGTTTGAGTTACGAAGTAAGATTGGTAGAAAAATGGAAGGCAAAATTATTCCGGATATTATCAAGGCTCTTAATGCTAAGAGCAAAGCTATCAAAGACCATGAGGTCTTGATTTGTGCGAGTAACTTGAATAACTTCATATGTCGAGTCTTGATATGCATTCTTTTAGCTTCACTCATACTAATGTATTCTGCAGGTAATACAGCTGAAGTAACTTGTCTCCACTGTCGGGCATGCCGTCAACTTGGAGCAAAAGACATGTAGTCGTCGTGCGTGGCAAGTGACCGGAAAGCCATGTAACCATGCTCTAGCTGTCATTGCAAAGCTTAGTAGGGAGGTTCAAATGGATGACTTTGTTCATGAGTACTACTCGGTTGAGAGGTTTAGGAAGGCCTATGCAGGTGTCTTCAATCCTATGACATCAAAACATCAATGGCCACGTGTTGCATTAGGCTACAAAATCATGAAGCCTAAGTTGCGAAGGAAGCCTGGAAGGCCAAGGGTTTCTAGGATTAAGGCATCCGATGAGGCTGGGACAAGCAAGAAAAGGAAATGCACCGAATGTCATGAATTAGGACATATTGCTAAGCACTCGCCAAGGAGGTCTTACGGCTAGTCAAAGGAAGTAAGTTATCAATTACTTGTGAAAATATTACACATTTATTTCTGTTTTTGTTCTAAAAAAATATGCACTAACAAACTTCTTTTGTGTGTTAGTGCCCGTACAAGTGGTGGTGCGAGATGGAGGTGCAAGTGCAAGTGCAACCGATGGAGGAAGAGGAAGAGGAAGGGGAAGAGGAAGGAGAGGTTCAGGGAGGCTAGGTTCATGGTTTGGAGTTTAAAATGTTGTGGTGTAATCTTATGTTACCTTGTTGGAAGCTACTGCTTTTGTTGAACTCATTGGTTGAACTATGAACTATGGTCTATGCTACTGAACTATGGTGATGCTTTTGTTCAACTTATGTTATTTGGTTGCTCATGTGAAAAATATATGTGATATATTGCTTCTCCTATCCAAATGTAAGACGAAATGCTGCTGAAATTTCAAACAATTTTAGTTAATTTCAAACAAATATTGAGATTAAAAAATTTATCCAAATAATTTTGAATTCTTCTGAACTAAATTTGAAATAAAAATTTATTCAATAAAAATGCATGGTCTATTGCGAAATAGGGGCAATGATGCAAACTGTAGACAAAAGGAGGGGTAATGGCGCAAGGGTATAATAGTCTTTAGCGGTCTTATTTAACACTGTTAGGTCATTGTAACGGAATAGGGGTAAATAAAAACTTCAGAATCAAAAAGGAGGGGCAACCATGCAAAGTTGAAAAAACAGGGGTAAAAACAGAGTTAGAGTTCAAAGCGAGGGCAACCATGCAATTGCCCCAATCCATAAATATATAAATTTATATACGACGATATAGGGAAAAAAACTGAACAGGAGGTTTCTGAAAGTAAGGTAATTCATGTAGAAACTCAGTTTCCAGATGCAAAACATACATTTTGGGATTCGTAGAACATTAACTACTATAAGATCGAATGCACGACTTCTTGTTCTGTATCACATGCTTCATCACAGTAGCTAATATGCATATTTATGAAACAAATAAAGAGTAACCTTCAAGCATTGGATGTCAACTTTGAGTGACATTACATGCTAGAGGGGGTATATCTGACCTTAGGCATACAACAAACACATTCACAGTTATGATTATTCAACAAAAGCAAAAGCATTGAGCAAATTACCGTGAGATGAACTTTTCGGACCATCTTCCTTCTTTAACTCCTTTTACCAGCATCCTAAAACCATGAAGTAATGTTAAATAATCAAGAAGTTCACATCTTGTAATGATATGGAAGGAGTACATAATATTTGGACAAGAACAGAGAGTACAGGAGACGAACTCATTCTTTTGTGTTTTAAATCTTATATCTCCAAAAGCACGAGATACAGAAATGTCTCCACATATGCGCCCATCAGTAATCTACAGCAAAGTATGAAACTTCATAAATACAAGAGTCCACATAAGAGACACATATTGATATTTCAACACTTCACAGTCAAACTTCAGCAACTCAGCATACAACCAACTCCAACCAGTGTAATTATTACCTTAGAATGTGAGTGTATTTCTACAGTATCTTAAGTCGTATGAACAGATGTAACGAGAAAAAAAGCATAGATGGTCCACAAGAAAAATAGAAAAGAAAAAAAAACATATACGCAGATGGCTTGTCTATCACGAAAGGTGCGGCAACAAACCAAACAGCACAATGTTTCCATAGTTGCCCTATAGATTGGATATAACGGTTAAAGTCTGGGGAAATTGAATATGTCTGTCTTTGCATACGAGTGGCAAGATATGTAAAGGACAAGGTTGTGATGGCTAGGGGAAAACTAGGAGATCGATCAGAACTCTGGCAGAGAAACACACCCATCCACCTGCTGCTCTGATCCGCTTGACCTCTTCAAGGGACGTTTTGTTATTCCCATAGGGTCGATGAGAGTTGGTCAAAGCTTCAGGTCTTCCACCACGTGATACAACCTGCTATTCACAATCAAAACCGCCTTATCACACATAAGAAAATTAAGTTTTGGATACATATAAGTAACAAATTCTGATTCACTTTCATATTTTCAGTATTTGACACGGCAACAAGATGGTACTAGGTTGAGAGAAATGCTGGTACCAAGCACGAGTCTCCAATGTGCGAGACAACGAGGACATCGTTCCTCAGAAACATGGCCGTGGCAGTAGCGCCAGAGTCATCGTCCTTGTCCATTTGCTCAAGCCTGGCAGAAGCAACGACATACTAACATATTAGGAAAAGGTGCCATGCAACAATCTGCAAGTGGAAAGAGCTGCAGAACAAACTTTGGATGATCAAATAGAACTTTGAAGACAGAGACTGACCAGGTGGAGAGTTTTGCGTCCACGGCCTCGAAGGCACGCTGAATGGCGGCCGTGATGGCCTCGACATTCTTGGTGCTGAGCACCGCGCCGCCGTCCAACGCGGCCACGCACTCCTTGTAGAGCTCCTCCCTGCAACACCAAGTAGATGAATAAAGTGACCAAGTGGGGGAAAGCTTTTTTTTTTTTTGAGAGAGAGAGAGAGAGAGAATTAAAACAAAGAAAGCAGAGGATGGGGTGCGTGCCTGAGGAACTCGACCGCGGAGAAGCCGGCGTGTCCGTCGAAGACGGCGGCGAAGGAGAACCCGTCGAGGAGCGCGCCGGGGCGAACCACGACGTCGTCCTCCATCTCGTCGCGGGCGCCCTGCAGCTTGGCGCTGCCCCACCGGATGGCCTCGAGCCCCGACGACGGCGGTCCCGTCGTCGCCACGCCGCCGGCCGCCGTCGCGTGGCAGCGCGCGCCCCGGCCGCAGCACAGGCCCGCGATGGAGCCGGCGCCCGCGGCGGGCGGCAGGCGCGGCGCGCGCGGGCTGAGCAGCGCCATTTTTTGGATTCGGTTCGCGGGATTGATCTCTCCCTCGCTTACTGATTCCGTGCGCTGGAGCTTGGCAGGGATAAGAGGGCGAGCGCCACCGCACACGAACTCGGAGCCGCGAACACCGTCTGAGGCGGAGGCTGCTCCGCGGGACGCCACGTCACATCGTGCGCTGCTAATCACTCGCTACGTTTTTGTTGCGCGAAGTCGACCATTTCATCAGTACATGTACGTGCGGACGGTGCGGTAGTACATCGGACTCAGGCCATGTACTTCCTTGTCTGCCTTGTAGGACCAGATTATACGGTACACAAAAAGCCAGAATAGGGAGAATTATGGTGTGTTTGGTGTAGCTTATTGCTTATGATCCGGTTTATCCGTGAAAATTGTTTATGTAGACTTATTCAGCTTATCATTGCATAAGCAATTAAACTGTTTGGCAAAATAGCTTATCAAAATGGCTTATAAGGTGAAATGGTGAAATGAGTGCATAAGCTCGCTTATTGTTTGTTTGGTAATAAACTCGCTTATGGCTTCAACCTGTTTGTGCAGATACATGAGCTTATGGTAGCATAAGTCTGTCTCATAAATTGGTTCATAAGTTATACCAAACACACCCTTAGTTAAAGATAGTGGTTTGAAACACCCCCTAATTCTTGTCACAGGTAATGCATTTATTAATGGTGGCAATAAACTTTCACATACAGTACATATTTGCTTAGTGAGTGCTTAGCAGTTAGATCTTACTTTTTAGGTAGTTCACAATAAGAAGATCACATTTTCCTTACTCAATTGGAACGGAATCGCTACACACACTCGAATGTCCGACTCCCTCTTACGATCACGGCTCCTCCGTCTTCTCCCAACAATACCGTCGTCTTCTATTCAGTTCCGTTGGACCTTCCAAGGCCCAAACACCAGGCGTCCAGGCCAGAGTCAATACTGAGATCTGGTCTATCCATATGATCGCATCCCAAAAACTCCCAGACGTGATCTTTTCTAACTTCGTTTCCTTGTATCCTGAACAATCGTCAGCTTCGATCCAATGATATACTTTGCGGCAAGAACGACTTAGGGTTTAGCTTGGCCTGAAAATATACGAGATATTAGTAATATGTTTTTTTATTTTTCATTGAACAATTTTGTTTGTGGGTGAGAGTAAAACTAGATTGAACAACTAGAATTGCTCTGGCTATGACCCTGATTATTTGCCACAGAGTTAACCTAAATATATGAGTACTTGTGGTTTGCTTAGAATGATTAATTTTAGGTGCTTGATCCTCAACATAAAAGCGTCAAATCATTTGCTGAAAATTCAACAAAAAACAACAAAGCAAAAATATATTGATGGCCTGATCAACTTAAGTCATTGGATCGTGCAGAGTTACGAAATCAGCAGCATAAATGATCTAGAAGACTGCTCCGGTGTTTCTTCTTGCTGGGCTTGGGCTTTGAGTTCTTTTTTATTGGTAATTGCTTTGCTTGGGCTTTGAGATGTCACTGAGATACAGCGGCTCGTCCTTTGGAGGTGCCATGCCGTCAATGCAAGCTGTCAAGAAATCAGACGTATGTATAGCAGGACTCCAATTGGAATGATTTTAACTATTACTCATATACAATTACTCAATTTTGTATAGTACTCCCTCCATGTTTTATTTAATGACGTTCTCACAAGTCACAATATTTGTTAGTTCTTTTCCAGTTCATTTTTTTTATGTCCTAACGTCAATATTTGAAGGAAGGAGTACTCCCTCCGTTCCTATTTCTAAGCATTCCTAGAATCCCAATGTAGAAATAGTCAATAGAGAAAAGGTTATTTTACACTACCTCATCAATTCTTCACCTACCCACCAACCCATTAATTTTTGTCCTATTTCTAGAAATGCTTATATTGTAAAACAAATTTTGAATCCTTAGAATGCTTATATAAAGGAATGGAGGAAGTAGTTATTATAGCATCTCCAATAGTCTGTCTACAAGTGAATAGCCAAAATCCTGATTTTGCTATTATGTAAAACAATATAGCTAGCAAAGAAATAATGAAACCCAGCAAACTCTCTAATTTTAACCTTCTCTCTATCCAAGTTATTGTGGGCTTCATAATTTTACGTGTGGACTTGATTTGCCTCGCTTGACACGTTTGGGTCCTAGGGTTGTTTGTTCATCCCATCATAGAGGAACGAAATCGAAAAAGCTGGTGCTCGTCCTCCTCCTCTGTTCCTATTTGCCATGGATGAGGCCTTGAGCTCCAATCGGTGTGGTGAAAGTGGGATAGGCTGGATGGGACCGGGGGGGGGGTTGGGGGTAGGGATCGGTTCCTCTAGTACACCCATTTGAAGGAAAAAAATAGTTAAAGGCCATGAGAAATTGTTCTTGCTTGGGTGGCCATGCATGTTCTTCAGCTCGAGCTTGGCTCTAGAGGAGGGATATGACTAAGGGACACGTGAGAGGCAGCTATGGTGTTGTGACTGATCGCTCACCTCGACCGCTCTCTCCTTGGTCGGGTTCCCGTAGTTCCCCTACATCATGCTCAAGTGGCTATCCTCATTATTGATCGGTGCCGGTGAAGGAGGCACAACTCGAGAAAGGAGCAGTGAGAGCGCAGGAGAAAGAGGCAGCACACGGATACCGAATGAGCCACGGAAGCCAAACTTGACATACCGAGACCTCCGTATGACGAGTGAGTAAAATTAGATAAAGAGATGAAGAGGCTGTTGGAATCAATTTTTTCACCAAATTTACCTTTCTAAGTTATTTTACCGAGCCTCTAGAGGTTAGATGATTGTATGGAAATTTTATGTTTTCACTAACTTTTTTTTTGAGATGGAAAGACTCTTCAATTAACCAAGAGTGCCGCAAAATCGCGAACAATCATCAACCGAATACAAACCGGTAGGCTATCCAATTTATGATTCTTTCCCGACCGACACTCATATCCTAGTACCACTAGTTCATGGGCTATAAAATTACAAGACTAAGATTTAAAAGTAACATTTCCCTTGATAAAACCATGCTTCGACATATTGGAGAGATCTACGAGAGTACGAGACCACCAACAACACTTTGATGGAAAGAAGATGACATGACCGCTTGTTTCACCATGATCAAAGGCATCTGTTTCAATTATGACATGCCCCATGCCGAGATCCCTCATTACTCTTTGATGAGGACATCTCTCATGACATGTCATTGACAAATGTTGATCAAGACACTCAGCCTCATAGCTACGCTTATGAGAGACCAATGACTCGGACCAAAACAAAACAACTACACCATGAGGTGAATCTTTTTATTAATGATTGTGAACATGGTTCTCTTAAGACTTTTGTACTACACAATGGAGGTACATTACTTGTTCTCAGGTTTGAAGAACAAGTTTAGGGCGTGGCGGCCACTTGACACCCAAGAGAGCAAGTTGAACTCGAAGGCCCGAAGCACTGATTCTGTTGTTCAAATGCCGGAGCAATTCTGTATTATTCTGGAGTAGATCATCATATGTTTTATATATGGATAGAAAGCTTATGAAGTCTACTTTCGGATGGAACAAACGGCACCTCCATCGGAGCTTTGCGGACGGAGCTATGCCCATTTTGGTGAAGACTGTTTCAGAACCGTTTCATTTCAAAGCATGTTCCTATTGTTCGGATAGGACTGTCCGATCTGAACATTGTGTTTTTTTTCTTTCCTGTAAGACTTTTCTTGCCTATTTCGCTCCAGGCCCATCTAACTTCGGTTTAGCCTAACTAGGAGGGGTATTCCTAGTATAAATAACCCTTGTACACCTGGTAGAAACCTTAACCACGAATTAAACTCAGAAAAAAGAGAAAAGACAAGTGTTCTTATCCTTAGGGTTGTGTCATTGCTTCCCCTTGAGGATTGAGAGTCTTTCTCTACCATTTGATCTTGTGTTTCCTTGTGATTTGCAAGAGCAATGCCTCTACCGTGCGTGGTTTAGGTTAGGCATCGACCAAACCGTGTGGTTGGGCGAAATCATTTGTCATAGGTGGTTGTTCTAGCAGCTGTTGGTGCCATCGGTTCGTTACGTTGCACGGGTCCAGCTTATCCCTAGATCATACAAAGAGAGGATCCTACGACGAGAAGATCGGGCAAGCCCCCGCATCATCTTGGTATTCAGAGCTACGGTTTCCTCGGTGGGATCTTTATCCTCGTTATTATCCTTGTTGTTTACTACCCTAAATAGAAAATATCAAAAATTTCTAGCTCTCATAACCCGATCTGAAATTTCAGTGAGTTTTGTTAAGTTCTAGTCCAATAGATCGAGTTTGGTTGCTGAATCTTTGTGTTTCCCTTTGTATTGTGCCTCTGATTTGTTTTCCACATTAGTACCCCATCAAGATTTGTATTCCACATGTTCTTGTGTTCTTAGATAAATCCATTTTAATCCCGAAATATTTTCGCGGTCACATCTGAAATTTGAAAACCATACACCAAAACTTGCATAACTTTTCCATCTGAAATCCGCTTTTGGTGTTCTTGAGCTCATTGGAAAGATTACTGAATGTGCTATCAGAATATTATATGCTGGAGTTGTGAATCTTAAAGTTTGTTACTGATTTATACATGAAAGTTTTAGTTACCGCTGTTCTTGAAATTTCAGATTACTGAAACCGTCAATCGTTGCCTTTGTTCAAGACCTGAGTATATTTCAATTAAATCATTAGTGAACCAGGCCATCCTTTGTGATACCTTTGAACCTATTGAGACTAGTTATAGGTTATGGCTTAAGGGCTTTGCACTTTGCTAAAACTGAAGGCTAGTTTGAATATCAATTCGTTATTACTATATAATCTGATGTGCTGATTTCAGTAGCAAAAAGAACAAAAAAACAAATCAAACAAAAAAATTATCAAGAGCTGAGATCACCACATTGATTTGTGTGACACCCCTACCTACCAAAGCAAGAGGGATAGTCGCAAGACCGCCTCGGCAGACATCGGCGAAGCGAACATTAATTGCACATACATCAACGATACATCCACAATTTACATAACATATTTAAGGTCATGAGTAGCATATTTTCCATATGAAGTTCAAGTTCATACAATACATAGAGCTTTGGAGTTCAAATTACAATACACTAATTTACAATGAGCGGAAGCGTTCGAGAAACTCGATGATACATAAACTTATTTGGAACCACATCAACCCATAGATATGGCTCATTCTTGGTTTGGTGATGACGGAACCCACTCTATTGTCCATTCCTTGGGCTCCTCACCTTGCCACACAAACTTCCTTCAGCAATCACACTAATCCGGCTGCGGGACTCCTGAAAATAGTTTAATTGCAAACTCCGAGTATCTAATATACTCCGCAAGGCTTACCAGTCAAAATGGTTATAAAACCGACCCCTAATATCCAGGGGGCTAACCGGGCTGCTGGAAATAAGCCAAAAACAGCACCTATGATCAAGTCTAAATTCATCTTTTAGCCATATTAAGAGGGTTGTGACATAAACATAAAATTAGTGAGCAAGACTAGCAAACATGGTTGCAATACAATGAATTTAATACTTCAAAAACAACAAGTTCATCATCATATTCCATGTCATTACTACGATGCAATCTGCTCGAGACAAGTGGTACTCAATCACCGCGAGGGACGGCGATATATATCGATTTACATTCCTACAGGAGAAACCCAAATGCACGACATATACATCATTTAAGAACACGTACGACCACCTTTCACGAGATCACCATAGCTATGAGCCAGGTCCACCCTCCGAGTGTATGCCCCCTTGCAACCACGGTTCATCGGGTCGAAGGATAAACCACACACCCTCCATCTACTCACAAGCCCGTGCATCCACCGTGTCCGACACTTAGCACAAAGAGGGGAGTGACCATCCAACACTACGACTCTAAAGTTACATCGGTTTACGAACTCCCATATGAAGGTATGCATTTGGTACACAACTCAATACTTGCTCACGGAGTCACAACAAACGGTCCTCAACCGACACGCACGGGGCTATGGCGAACAAGGGCCAACCTTGTCACCGCATCCTACACATGCACTTCCCCGTACGGTCTCCAATTTAATCATGTGAGAGGGTAACCAATATATTTTTGAACCTAAACCGAGTGGTCTCCAAACCGCTCGGTGTTGCTACCGAGGACTCCATTAAGCATAGCATTTCTAACGTAAAAGATTATACTTATCCAAGACCATAGGCATAGGAATTTATAATGCAACTAGGCTATGATCGACTCCTAAAACATAAGTGCACAATACATATAAACATAGATGTATGTGAAGTAAAACCGAAAATCAACATAGGGTTATGCACCGGGCTTGCCTTGGTTTTGATCAAGTTAGCACACTCAATGTCTGTTCAATTCAGCGGGCTGCTCCTCGTAGTTCTCGTCTTCGGTTGCGGTCCCTATATGTATGCAACGGATGATGTGAGCATGAATGAATACATAGATAAATCCTAGTTCATGGAACTTTCTCAATAACTAGCTAAGATGATGATATGCTCATGAAATGAACATGGTGATGTATGAAATATGAGGCTTGCATATGGAGGATAAATCATGATTACATGTCAAGGGGACAAACTTCTAATTAGATACAACATAGATATAGGAACATAAAATTATGTGCCATAGGATTGAAAGAAAACATGACCAAAGCATAATATGGTGTAGATGACATTGCTAATGTGCTATATGGAAAATATGAGTATGACATCGAAGCATCGATGATGATCCTATATAACCTACCTTGCTGCCATGTACATAAATAGAGCATGATAGATGTGCTCATGCATAAGCAAAAACAATATTTGACATAAGCTATGTATAAAAGACTATGGCAATTATGAGATGCAAACAATTATGACTTAGCAATTTTGAAGGAGCAAAGGTGCAACACGTGAGCTTATGCATGATCTCTGTAGAAATACCTAAAAGGATCATGATTAAACATGATAAGCATGTATGCACCATATTTAAACTTTTTCATGGATGGTTAACATTGAATGACAAATATGGCATTTTATGGCAGTATGAACTTATCAACCTTAAAATTAAGCAAGTAGCACTACCAAACACTCCTAACCATGGATTCAGTGGCAAAACATGACTTGCTCATGATGAGCACCAGAAGCAAATAATATGAAACATTTATATATGCATTTTTCCTATTTAACCATTTATGGCAAATATGAGCTATATAAACATATAATGACCAATATAATGGAAATATGCTCAAATGCACCAAATTCATGTTCCAGAGGATAAAACATGCTATGAAAAGTGTTGGTGCCAAATTTTATGAAATTTGCATATGGTGGGAGTTTAAATTTGGCAATTTTTAATGCTTATCATGATCATACTTTAATTAACAAAAAACTTTGACTTTCCTCACATAACCCTAGGTAACCAAGTGGGGCCATGTAAAGTTCATGTCATGAGCTTTCCAAAAAGCCCTTAATTACATTTTTATGAGATTCCTAGCATACGTTATTCACTTTCTAATTTCCATTAAAGTTCGCTTCAATTATGGGATTGCTACTCGAATGAAAATTTCACTAAGTGTTTGGACGCGGTCGGGCGCGCTCCGGCGTGCGCACGCTTGCACCGGGCGTTGGCGATGGCGCGGCTGCCGGCGGCGAGGGAGGCCGAAGAAAGGGGGATATGGGATCCGTGAGCATCGGCGTGACGTGGGGACTCCGTCGGGCGAGCTCGGGGTCGTGGATGCTCCCTAAGGCGGTCCGTCGTCGTGGAGGTGGTAGGCGGCGGCGGACGGTGATGGCGGCGTTCCGGCGGTTGACTGCAAGAAACCAAGTGAAAATATTCAGGGGCGTTCGCAAGCACTAGGAGAGGCTACCGACAAGAGGAATCGAAAACGGGCTCACCGGGGCGACGGATCGACGGTGAGGATGTTTGGCCGGTAAAGTTGGGGGAAAACGCGATTGTTGCCGGTTGGCCATGAGCTGGTCTAGCTCGTGCTTTAGAGGATTGCAGGACTTCTAGGCGCCGCTTGTGATGCAGCTTCGCAGGTGAGGCATGGTTGGGAGCAGCGGTGCGACGAGTTCGACCTTGGAGCAACCATGGCGAACCGGACAAAGCGAGCTTAAAGGGGCGGCGGCCAACGGAGAAGAGTGATGCATCTTTTGCTCACAACCGATGATGCTCAACACGTGTGGAGGCGCTGTGGTGGAAGGACGGCCGTCGTCCTGGCCGGAGGGTGCTGCCCGGTGGCCCCGTGCCCTGTTATGCTACTGTTCACGCTAGGTTTCGATTATTTATAGTACTACCATTCTGTCCCTTCTCTCGTTTCTTCTCCAAATCAATGGTTATGCTCTAAATTTTCCCAAACCAATTATTCTACATGACCAACACATTATACTGAACAATTTTTGTTATAGGCAAAAATTGAGATTTCGCCTCGATTTTTTTTTAAAAAATTCAAGGAGTAAATAATGTTTTTATGCCTTTAGATGATTTTTCTAGGGATTTGGACCATGAGAAAAATTAAGCAAAAATGTCCTAAAATAATCTTTTGACATGCTCTACAAGAATCTGCAAAAACATGGGTATGCTTTCATTGAGGATCGATGAGTTTTGAAAAGTTACGTTTAATCCCAATAAATTCCAAATTTCAAACCCTAGTTCCAAATTAAATTTGTTTGCTAACCTAATTAGGGTTTGAAACATGAAAGTAAGGTAATGCGATTGTTCACATGTGCATTTGTGACATGGGATGTCACAAGTTTCTTTGGTCATTATTGTTTCTATTCCACATAGTCATTATTTATGCAAATCTTGTAGCCCTATCACTTATGTGAGCAATCAGTTAGCGTCTCTCCATAACTTGTGTACCATTGAGCTTTTGTTCTTAACTTGAATTTTTAGATTAGCTCTTTTCTTTGGCTGCAACAAGTTTCCCCATCTTTGTGTGTGAGTTGCTAAACACTTTCCTCATATTCATTGGTTTTAGTTTCAGCAACACAACTTTATTATCTTGGTTGGATTTTTACTTACAATAGCTTGAAGTTTCAGTTTGCATACCAAATCAATAGCCCTCCAAGCTCCACAAATAAGCCTATGTTTAGAATGCACTCGTGACTTTGATTTCGCTTGATCTATCACATTTATTGTCTCCTACCACCAAGGTGTGTGTGCAGCTCATAAATTCAGCTAGGATACATATATAAGAACTTCAATGGTAAGAGAAGGTGAGATCGAGTGTTTTCCACACAACCACATAACTTGAATTAGCTCTTTGCCCACTAACCATGGCAGGTGGAGAAGGAGAGCAACCGAGCTATGTCACACAAGAGAAACTGTAGAAGCTAGTGCAAGACTTCAATGCACAAGTCAATGAGAAACATGACTGTTGTCCAATCAAATATGGTTGTTGAAGTTGTGCAGGCGTTGAAAGCACAAGGTGTTGCAGGTGCTCATGGCGAAGAACTAGATGAGACCGATGAGGACTATGCAGCCCGATTGCAGCGAGAAGAAAATGCTTGAATGCGCATGGGCGTGGACGTGGTGGAGAAAGAGGTGGTGATGCCTTTGGTCGAGGAAGATGTCGTGGACGTGGTGATGATGGTGCAGCTGAAACGGACATAGATACTTTCAGATTACATCGCAATGACAGCTATCATCGCCATCGCAATGTGAACAATGATCGGCCCAATGAAGAGAAGTTTGGAAAGCTAAAGTTCAACATGACTAAATTTGAAGGCACATTTGATCCGGATGCATATCTCACATGGGAGTTGAAGGTTGATAAAATCTTTAGAGTGCATAATTATTCAGAGGAGAAGAAGGTGCATATGGTGCACTTGATTTTGATGGATACACTCTCATTTGGTGGGAACAAATTCAGAACCAAAGAGAGGAAAATTGTGAGCTTTCCGAGCTGAAATGAAGAGGGAAATAAGAGCACGTTTTGTCCCAAAACATTATGAATGTGATCTCTTTGACAAATTACAGAATTTGAGGCAAGGAAGCAAATATGTGGAAGAATACTACAAGGAACTGGAGCAGGCCATGATTAGAGCTCGTGTGCATGAGGATGAAGAGCAGTCCATGGCACGTTTTCTTTCCGGTTTGAACAAGCCAATCAAACGTGTTGTGGAATTTCAGACCTACAATAATGTGGTGGAGCTAGTTCATATTGCACAAAAGGCTGAGAGGCAATTGCATGATGCCAAACCAAGCAAGAATTCAAGTTTCAGCTCAAAGGTGTCATCAAATGCTCCAAAAACAGCAAGGTTTGATTTGGGGCGAGGCATATTTTCATCCGGTTCAAGCTCCAACAATAATTCTCTTTCCACTGCTGCTGAAAAGTCAAATGCATCCCAAAATATGGAGAAATCTGCTAGGCCAACATCACCAAAGGCCAATACTCCGACGGGTTCTACCTCCAAGACTCCAAGAGTAGTGGAATTCAATGTTATTTTAAGTGCTTGAGTCGTGGTCATGTCATGAAGGATTGTCCTAACAATCAAGTTGTGATTGTTACGGAAGGTGGAGAATATGATTCAGCTAGTGAGGATGAGTGTGAACTCCCCGCTGAAATTCACAAGAGTGATGATGCACAAGCTGAAAGTGATGACTACAATGACTATGCATTTGAAGCCGGCAACACCGTTGTGGTCACCAAAATATTAAGTTTTTAGTTGAAATATGAATAACAAGCACAAATGTTCAATTTATATCAAACCCAAGCCAAGGTAAATAACAAATTACTCAAGCGGATAATTGATGGTGGTAGCTGCCATAACCTTGCAAGTAGAGAAATGTGTGAGAAATTGGGGCTGACCACGATAAAACATCCCCACCTTTATCATGTGCAATGGTTCAACGATTGTGGAGATTTCAAGGTGCAACACATGATGAGAGTCACATTCATCATACATGGTTACACCGACACCGCTGAGTGTGATGTTGTGCTCATGACAGTTTATCACTTGTTGTTAGGAAGACCATGACAATTTGATAGACGTGTTGTACATGATAGTTATGCCAACACATTTGCTTTCAAGTGGCAAGGAAAAGGTGTCAAGCTATTGTTCATGACTCCCACTCGGATCATAGCCACCAACATGCAAAAGAAAATGAGTGAGAGCGAGAGAGAAAAGAAAGACACTAATGTTGTCCACAATTCGATGAGTGAGCGCCACAAGCCAAACATGATCTGGAAAAAGACAGCATGAGAGAAAAAGTATTGTTGTCATAGCCACAAAATTTGAGATGAGAGAAATGAGAGAAAATCCCAACATAACACATTTTGTACTCTTGTACAAAGATGCAAAACTTTCAACTAACGACATGACCTCTCTTCCTAGTGTTGTTTCTAATGTGTTATAGGCCTTCAATGATATTTTTCCGGAGGCGGTACCAGCTGGCCTACCTCCACTTCGTGGGATTGAACATCAAATTGATCTCATTCCCGGAGCTTCACTTTCAAATCGACCACCATACTGCACCAACCCGGAAGAAACCGAGGAAATTCGAGTGACAAGTGCAAGAACTACTTGACAAAGGGTAAGTGCGTGAAAGCCTTAATCCTTGTGTTGTCCTTGTTATTCTTGTTCCAAGGAAAAATGGTACATGGAGAATGTGTGTTGATTGTAGAGCTATTAACAATATCATTATCTCGTTATCGTCATCCTATTCCTAGGCTTGATGACATGCTTGATGAACTTAGTGGTGCTGTTATTTTCTCTAAAATTGACCTACGCAGTGGATACCATCAGATTAGAATGAAAGAAGGAGATGAATGGAAAATAGCCTTTAAAACTAAGTTTGGTTTGTATGAGTGGTTAGTGATGCCTTTTGGGTTAACTAATGCACCTAACACTTTCATGCGCTTGATGAATCATGTTTTGAGGTGTTTCATTGGAAAATTTGTGGTGTTTTACTTTGATGACATTCTAATATAGATCAAAATGGTGTTGGAGGTGCTTAGAACTGAAAAGTTGTATGCTAACCTAGAAAGTGCACCTTTTGCACCGACAAGGTTGTGTTCTTGTGCTTTATTGTTTTAGGACAGGGGTTAGAGATGGATGAATCCAAGGTTGAAGCTATAAATAATTGGCCTACTCCAACCAATGTGAGCCAAGTAAGAAGTTTTCACGGTTTTGCTGGTTTCTACCCGCACTTTGTGAAAAATTTCAGCACTATTGCAGCCCCGTTGAATGAGCTAACAAAGAAGGGTGTTGAATTTATGTGGAGTAAGTCACAAGAAGTTGCTTTTCAAGAGCTTAAAAATTGTTTAACTTCAGTCCTATTGCTTGCTTTACCTGATTTTCAGAAATCTTCCGAGATAGAATGTGATGCTAGTGGGATAGGCATAGAGGTGTCTTGATGCAAGAAGGAAAACCCATAGCATACTTTAGTGAGATAGGTCGTGTGCTTGAAACTTGGCAACATTATCTTTGGCCTAAAGAGAAAAATGGCCTAAAGAATTTTTCATTCATTCCGATCAAGAGGCTTTAAAATACTTGAAAGGCCAATCAAAATTGAATCGTAGGCATGCAAAGTGGGTTGATTTCATAGTCTTTTCCCTACATTGTCAAGTACAAGAAAGGGAAAGAAAATGTTGTCGTTGATGTCTTATCACAAAAAAGTGTTTTGCTTAATAAATTGGAGGTCAAGGTTCCAGAATTAGAGAGCATACAAGAATTATATGTTGCTTACCTTGTTTTTGCAGAATCATACTTGAAATGTTAAGGACAAAAGGGGTGGGACAAGTACCATTTGCACGATAGATTCTTGTTCCGAACTAACAAATTGTGTATTCCCGATTGGTCCACTCGTTTACTTTTATTGTAGGAATCACACATGGGTGGATTGATGGGTCACTTTGGAAGGGAAAAGACCTACTTGTTATTGAGTGATCACTTCTATCGGCCAAAGATAAGGCGTGTTGTGGAGAGGTTTGTGCAACAATGCACAACTTGCCACAAGACTAAATCAAAACGGAGCCCTCACGGATGTAAACCCCACTCCCCACATCAAATGCACCTTGGTAAGACATAGCCATGTATTTTATTTTAGGCTTACCAAGAACCAAGAAGGGGAGGGATTCAGTTTTTATTGTTGTGGATAGGTTCTCTAAAATGGCACATTTTATCCCCTGTCATAAGGGCGACGATGCGTCACATGTAGCCGACTTGTTTTTCAGGGAAATTGTGAGATTGCATGGCGTGCTGATGACCATTGTTTCGGACCGTGATGTAAAGTTCATGAGCTATTTTTGAAAGACTCGTGGACCAATCTTACGACAAAGTTGCTGTTTTCAACAATTTATACCCACAAACCGATGGAAAAATAGAGGCGGTGAACCGTACTCTCTCCATGCTCGTTGCGAACAATGCTCAAGAAGAACGTAAAGGAGTGGGAGGATTGCTTGCAATGTTGAGTTTGCATACAATAGGGGAGTTTATTCGACAACGTAAATGTGCCCATTTGAAGTTGTGTATGGTTTCAAACCCATCACACCACTCGATTTGCTACCACTTCCACTTCAAGAGTGTGCAAATATGCAGGCCTCCAAGAGGGCAGATTATGTGAAGAAAATACACTTGAAGACAAAGCAAGAGATTGAGAAGAAATCAAGGTACTATGTTGCCAAGGCAAACAAGAATCGCAAGAAGATGATACTTTGAGCCCGATGATCTTGTTTGGGTTCATCTTCGGAAGGACATATTTTCGAAGAAACGAAAATCCAAGTTGTTGCCTCGAGGTGATGGTCCATTCAAGGTTCTTACAAGAATAAATGATAATGGCTACAAGATTGATCTTCCGGGAGATGAATATGCAGCGAGCAACACCCTCAATATTGTTGATTTGTCTCCATGTCCTGGTCATGAAAAATCGAGTCAAGGTCGACTCTTTTTGAAGAAGGGGAGGATGATGATGACATCTCTTATGACATGCCACCGACAAATGTGGATCAAGACACTCAGCCTCATGACTACGCTTATGAGAGACCAATGACTCGGGTCAAAACGAAGCACCTACAACATGAGGTGGATCTTTTCATTAATGATTGTGAACATGGTTCACTTAAGAATTGTGTACTACCTAATGAAGGTACAATACTTGTTCTCGGGTTTGAAGCACAAGTTTAGGACGTGGCGGCCACTTGACACCCCAGGAGAGCAAGTTAAAGTCGAAAGGTCGAAGCACGGATTCTATTCTCCAAATGTCGGACCAATTATGTATTATTCTAGAGGAGATCATCATATGTTTTATATATGGATGAAAATATTATGAAGTCTACTTTCAGATGCAACAAACGACACCTCCATTGGAGCTTTGTGGACGAAGTTATGCCCTTTTTGGTGAAGACTGTTCCAGAACCATTTCATTTCGGAGCATGTTCCTTTTGGTCGGATCGGACTGTCCGATCTGATGTTGTGTTTCTTTTTCCTTCCTGTGCGACTTTTTCTTGCCTGTTTCACTCCAGGCCTATCTAACTTCGGTTTAGCCCAACTAGGAGGGGTATTCCTAATATAAATAATCCTTGTACACCTGGTAGAAACCCTAACCACGAATTGAACTCAAAAAATAAAGAAAAGCCAAGTGCTCTTATCTTTAGGGTTGTGCCATTATTGCCTCCTTGAGGATTGGGAGTCTTTCTCTACCATTTGTTTTTGTGTTTCCTTGTGATTTGTAAGAGCATTGTCTCTACCTTGCGTGGTTCGGGTTAGACATCGACCAAAGCGTGTGGTTGGGCGAAATCATTTGTCGGTGACTGTTCTAACAGCTGTTAGTGCCATTGGTTCGTCGAGGTTGCACATGTCAAGTTATTCTTAAATCCTACGACGATAAGATCGGGCAAGCCCCCGCATCACTCTTGCTCCCCGAATACAAACTATTATTTCAGTTTGAAACTAATTCTACCCCGTCCTACCATAACAACATCACCATCAACATCTCGTATGAAATAGCCCTGACCTCACTTGTACTCCTTTATTCTTAAAATGAAGTTGTTAGGACAACCCTAAAATAAAAGTCTTTTACCCGTATGCCATTGAAAAAAATGGTCTTTATCCGTAGCGTCACTATAAAGTTCGTTCATACCTCCGTGCCATCCACCTAAACTTTTTTAACCCACAAGTCATTTCGTCGACTTTAGGTTCCGACGTTGTCAAATATAGCTGTAAAAAGACTAAAATATCCTCACCACGTTTTCCTATTTTTTGCCTTCCGTTTTTTATTACGTTTTCTTTTCTCTATTTTCCTCTCTCTCTCCTTCTTCTACCTGGTCATCTCGTTGGGATAATGCAGCTCCAATGACCATCTCGTTGACCCTGCCGAGGTCCCATCTCCCAAGGTTGCGTCGTCGAGCTCCTAGCACATCGCTGCGAGAAGCCGCGAGACCGAGGGTTAGCTCGCCGATACGCCACCTCCTCCTCTACCGTGGCTCTACGCCGGCCGGGTACACGGTGCCCACATAGCGCCACACACTCACCTGCGTCGCGCGCCGACCCTGCCGCGCTCGCCGGGTCGTGTGCTGACCAGCACCGCTGCACGCCCGCCCTGCCGCACTCGCCCACGCCGTGCACCGACCTGTGCCGTCGTGTGCTCACCCCGCCTCGCGCCCGCTCGCGCTACCGCATGCCCTCGCCACGCGCCGACCTGCGCTGTCGTGTGCTCCCCGCATCCGCTCACCCGCACCGGTCTAGGCGCTCATCCACGCCGGCTCGCGCCGCGACGAGCGCACCGCCGCATGCCCCTACCACTCGTGGGTCGCCCGTTCCAGTCCACCGCCTATGTCCGCAAGCATGTGCATGACGAGAACGAGGAGGAAGAAGGGGCAATAACTTTTGCCATCCTATCGGATGGCCGGTTCCCATTTGCCATTCTACGAAAGGTCATAGCCTATTTGCTACCGTGAACAGTAAAAAAAGGGCTCATTCGTTACTCGGAGGACGTTATTTGAGGTCGACAAGTGGGTTCCGTAACATTTGGTAATTTCATAAATTTATACGGATATTTCTTGACTGGTCAAAAATAAATAGGAAACGTGACCAAACAATCATGTGAAAATTTTTGGAGACATAATTTTAGAAAACCATTTTGAAATTATGTAATTCAAGTTTGGTAAATAAATGGTTTGTCAACTATGCACATCCGTCAAGTATTTTTGACTTTATCTCCATAATTTTTCACATAATTGTTTTGTCACGTTTCTTATTTATTTTTTACTAGTTAAAAAGTATCCGTACAAATTTATGAAATTACCAAATGTCACGGAACCTACTTGTTAGCCTCGGATAATGTCTTCCGAGTGGTGAATGAGCGATTTTACCGTTCATAGTGTCAAACAGAGCTATGACCTTCGGTAGGATGAAAAATGAGAACTGGTCATCCGGTAGGATGGCAAAAAGTTATTGCCCCGAGGAAGAAGAGAAGGTATTTCACTAAATTGTGATTTAGCTTGCCTTAGTTGTTGGTTAAAAATACTAATCTCAATTTAAAACCTAAATGACTCAACACAAGGGTATTGTCAACATTTTATAAGTCCGGTCCCACATGTCAGGGCTCCTAAACAGAGAAAAATTAACAGATTATGGACGGAATGACATGTAGGTCAAAAAAGATTAGATGGATGACACAGAGATGCGAACGAACTTTTTGGTGGCACACATGTAAAGGCTATCTCTTTTAATGACATACAGATAAAACACTCAAAATAAACTACAACTATTGCAATTCAGCTGTCCTAAATAAACGACACTAATTTTAGAATGGAGGAGTAATATTTATCTTATTTATTATTGCACAAACTGTTTTCAGCATCTTATTCTATTCTTTATATTAAACTTCAGCGTGAGAAAAAGGCCATTGGGGCGCATCGTGAAAAGGGCTCGAATGAACAACACAGCTAGCCCAGTTAAGCCCATAGCCCATATCCGCGCATACAGTGAGGCTTGGTGTGGTACTTCGGTCGCCGGCTGGCAAAGAGATCGGCGTCGGCCGCGGCAACCGGCAACCGGCAAGGGGATCCACAACTTCAAAGTACCACCACCGTCGCCGCCGCAACTCATGCTGTTGCCGGCACACGACGATGGGTGGGCGAGACGCGCTTCCGCTGGCGCTCAGCCCGCTGCATCTGATCCCGCCAGCACCCACGCGAGACCCGCGCGCTATCGCCTTCCTCCACGACCTCGGCGGCTTCCCCTGGGTCGCCTACGCCGCAGGCTCCTTCCTCGTCGTCTCCAATCTCCCTTCCCCTCCCCGTGGCGTCGAAGAGAGCAGCGAAGCCACAGCCGATGAGTCCCCATTCTTCCGCCAAGTCATCGACCTTCGCACCCCTGTGTCCGCTGTAGCCTGGTGCGGAAGCGGGGAGGCGAGGTCGCTGCCGCCGCAGCCAACTCTGTCTCCATCTACCAGCCCGCGCCCTCCTCTTCAGCTGGTGCGCTCCCTCGTTCTGCTCTAATTCTCCCCCCCCCCCGTTCTAATTAATTGTCTTCTCGTAGTTGCCTACTTGTTTGCTCATGCTTTGGAGATTGGAACCTGCAGGCTTTTTTGGTTGGCTGCTGAGATGGTCCATCACCGAGACATTCGCTGTCTCTGCGTTGGCCTGGACGTGCTCTGGCGATGGCATTGTGGTGATCGGCGCTGGTGTTTCCATGTGGACTAGAGAGCAGTCCTCCTGGCAGCTCGCCTGGACTTACACACCACAGGTACCGCAATCCCTTGTCTCCACGACCCGCTTCTCGCAGGGCCCTGTGGCGACTGGGACAGCGCTTGCTCCTACTGAGCGTAACGTGCCTGTTCTTGTGTTTTTGAACGATTCCAAAAGAGGGCTGGAGCAAGCAGAGCTCGCACATCCTCAGCCTGTTTGCACGATCCAGTGGAGGCCTTGGTCGTTGTGCGTCAGTGACCAATCTGATGTGAGGAGAGAGATTCTCATGACTTGCTGTTTGGACGGGACTGTCAGGCTTTGGTGCGAGGATGAGGCGGTCAGGTCGAAAAAGCAGCGCGGCTTGCAAAGATTCAGCGTTATCGCAGTAATTGAGGTGAACAACATTCTGAATGGAGTCCTTGGTGTTGATATTACTATGAGATGGTCCATGGAAAGTGGCAGTGTTGTGTCAAAAGATGATGAAGGCAAATTTGAGTTGTTTTCAGATGATCCGGGGGAGGGTCAGATTGGTAGATGTGAGTGGCTTGTAAGTGCTGGCCCTGGGCCTTGTGTAAGCTGTTGGGCTCTCCATTGCCTTGATGACACTTCTCCACCAAGGTATCCACGGATTACTCTATGGAAACAGATCAAACTGCATGGCTGGGAGGAGCATTCTGCTAACTTGGGACCCTCAAGTTCCACAGGACAGCCAGTTTTTGTTGAGGCTGTCATCTCAAGAAGGCTAAGCTCTGGCCCACCTACAACATGCTCTTTGCTTCATTTGCTGCCTGATGATTCATTTCTTTTGTCGGGTTTATCCACCAGTCATTCACCAGATTCAGATTCTGGGATCCATGTTTCTAGTGATTCAACTAAAAGTGTGTTGCACAGTTTGACAAAATCAGTAAAACAAGATGGGCACAGGGGTGGCATTAGACAGGTGTCTGTCCATCCGTATAGCTGCGAAATAGAACTAGCAGTCTCCATGGATTCAAGCAGAATGTTGTTTTTCTGGTCTCTGTCAACCTTCTCAACTCTCATATCAACTTTGCACGCGCCTGCATATCCTTTATGGAAGCTTTTATGTAAATTAGATTTGAAAAGCATCGCTTCAGATGTTCAATACTCATGTCTGTGTTGGGCTCCTTCTGTTAGTCATGACAATAGATTTCTTGTTCTAGGAGGTGAACATGGAGCTGATTGTTTCGCAGTCAGATTTCAGAAAGAAGAGATTATTTCATGTCAGAAGATCTTCACAATCCCCTTCCTCATACAGGGTAATGTCGGACCACCTGACAGCATTCATACCATACCTTTTGCTTCTAATTGCAGTGGGAGTTTCGTCAACAACAGCTTCTTAGTTGTATGCATATGGAGGAAGAGCTTTCAAGCTTCCTCATGGAAAGTGGTCCTACATACAGAAAATCAATATGAGAATAGAAGTTGTTTGTGCGGTTTTGCTGTTAGCTCTCTTTCTATCATGGGCCAAGGGAGACATGTAACTTACTTCAGTGGTGTAACTTTTTCAGCAGTTGTTTATGAAGGTTCTTCAGTCTTTCCTTCTGGGGTGGAGGGAGAGTATCCCACTTGTATTTCTGTAATGCTGCTAAACCCTACTATATTGCCTATGAAACAACATGAATCATCCATATCTGTTCCAAGTTATCATATTGCTACTGGATGCTCTGATGGCTCTGTGAAACTTTGGAAGATGTGTTGTGCAGAAAACTGTTTGCAGAACGAGAAAGAGAGTCACCTGTGGGTTCTAGTAGGCACGATTAGTGCTCATCAAGGACCAGTTAGCACGATTTTACTGTCAAGTTGTGGCAGAGTTATTACTTCTGCTAGAAATATTCAGAAGAATAGCACCACCATTCATATCTGGGAAGCAGTAAAACTCATGGGGGATGGAAGTTTTCTGCTCGAAGATGCCCTAATGTTTGCAGACACTATTGTTGGCTTAGAGGGGTTATCTTTGGGAGATGGGAGATATCTACTCGCAGTGTATCTTCCTAATGATCTGCACATATATTCTCCTAAGCACCCTTCCTTCCAGAATGTGCTAAACTCTGAGAGTTCAAGAGAGAATCATCTTTGGAGCTGTATTGCACTATCCCATTCTCATCACAATATTGCTGGTTTCCTTTGGGGCCCGAAGGCAACTATCATTCTTGTTCATGAAGAACATCTGTCACTCTTTAGTCCATGGCTAGTAACACGAGCTGGCATGTACGGTACACAGATATGCACTAATCATATAGATGCGCATGAGGATTTTCCATGTGCTAAACATTTGAATAAAGCTACTTTTGATAAACTCAAATTATCAGAAAATTACAGAAATTCTGGAATTCATGATAGCAGCGGTATCCTGCTTAGGGACCAATGTGATAGTCCTTGTTCCAATGGTTTATGCAATTTGTTGGATATAGCTGATAAAATGAGTGGACCTCTGGCATCATATCACCCAAGAGTGCTTCTCCAGAATCTTTATTCAGGTGTGGTGTGTTTTGAATTTATATCAGTTATCTTTTTTTTCTCTTAATTCTCCATTGCAAGATTTGGTAGTTTGATAGGCATTGGGCTTGCATTTTTTATGTACCTAAATACTCATATTGATATTTGTCTTTGGGATGCTTGCGAAAAAGCTTTTTAGTATTTGTTATGGATTTATGTGTGAACATTTAGATTTTGCTAATGAAAATGATATGTCTAGATTTAAATAGTAGTTGCAGTTATTTTCTGATTTTTCGAGTGCAACTAGTTCAGGGATCACAAACCAGTGTCTGTGTCTTAGCTTGTTTCGTTTGTTCTATTTATGAGTTCAGCCCTCAAGCCATGGTCCTGGCTTGAGGGTTTCTTGTATGGGCCTTGTTCTTTCTCTATAATACAAAACGCTTCGTAGCTCTCCTGCATGTTCGAGAATTTTTTCTCATTTTCGGTTATTTCTCACATGCTATTCTGTTATGCTACATGAAACCTTGAAAAAACTTTAGCTATGTGACCATCAAAAATCTTATTTTTTTTATATGCCCAAAGAAGCAAAATAAAACTGCAGTGCAATGCCTATTATGTCAGTTCAAAAAGCCTATCTCTGCCTGTTGCCAGACACTGTAACAACCTTTAATGCTGAAATCTGTCACAACAACCACAACAACCAAGCCTTTTATCCCAAGCAAATTGGGGTAGGTTAGAGATGAAACCCATAGGAATCACGAAAAGGAGGAATGCTGAAATTTGTCAAACTATTGAAAATGATGGGTGGCTAGTTATTGTTTCTGGAACCCTCATAGGCTCATAGCTACAAGTATATCCAACTAGATGTATGATATTGTGATAAATGCGCCATTAAACAGACTGTCGCCATTTTTTTTATATAGCTTCTTATGTTATTCCGACATGGCAATTTTATGACACACCACTACCACTTGGATTCCTACAAGGACACAGACGTATTACTGTGCAGGATATGTTATGATTTGGGTGTTTTTCTCAGCAGAATATATTAAGACTTGGGTGTCAAAGAGTAAAATTTGCCTTATACTGTTTGAAACCTTAGTGCAAATGCCAAGTAGGTCTCAGCACCTTATCCTTCTAACAATCTTATTTCAATTTGTCATTTATTAAGTTGAGAAAATATTAGATGTAATATAACATCATAATGAAGACCTGAAGAATTTTTTATTCTTGTTGGAATACCCTGATGATTTAATCTACAGCCAACATCTCAGTGTAAATTCTGACTTCTGTAATATGCCAACGTTGGTCATCCTAACTATAAATATAGTAATCAATTTCTTATTACAAGATTTTTTTGGTACTCTTCCGCATTTTATTCCTTCAAGGCCATGTCATCATTGTAGTTTGGTGGAAATCAGTATAACATAGCTGAATAATTTATTCTTTTTTATGTTTATTGCGTTATTAGGTCAATGGAAACGTGCCAATGATGCCCTGCAACATCTTGTTCAATCCATGAAAGCGACTGGATCAAATGTCACAGTGGAATGCAATTCATGCCGTAAAACATGGCTTAGTGTTCCTGGACTTCCTTTGTCTAAATGTTTTGCAGACACAACTTCCACTGACATTACTAACAAAGGTTTTCTGTGGGGTGAAGATAGAAGTAACACCTCCTTTAGTATGTTGCCACCGTCAAATCCATTTACATATATGGATGCTACTTTAAGTATCAACACTACAAATAGTGCATCTCAAAAGTCAGAGATAGATCAGATCCTTGATAACAACATTTATGGAATAAGTGATGTTGAGAGAACTCAGATACTTTCAATTTCTGACCTTATGGGTGATATTTCTGATCTGAGCCGTTCTTCTCCCTACAAAAGCCTCGATGAAGCAGGAAGAAGGTAGGGTAACTCTGAAAAATTACATATAGAAATTTGCTGGAGTTGTATTATCAGAACCCAGATATTAGTAAATGTCGATTCGAATTTATTCTACCTTTTCTTGTTTAAGTTACACTGATTGATATTTTTTCCCCTCTTAAGGTTCTGGATTGCAGTAAAGTTCCGACACCTTTATGCTGTTAGAAGATCAGACTATGCATCTAATACTGAAGGGTGCCATGTTGATTCTGCTTCAATTGCATGGGCCCTCCAATCTGATTGTCAGGAAGATCTACTTAATTCTGTCCTTCCTCCAGAGCCAACTTGGCGAGAAATGAGAAGGCTTGGTATAGGATTATGGTATACCAATGTTTCTCTGCTAAGAACCAAGGTATGTAAATGCGGCCAGAACTATGAACTGTGTTGTGTGAAGGTATAAAATGAGTGATAAACAAGTCCCTCTTAGTTCATAGCACATTCTAATTAATCTGTCACATTCACAACCACATGAAAGCTCTCTCTCTCTCTCTCTGGATTTCCTTGCTAAGTTTTTGGATTTAGTTCACATTCAAAAATTGAATCCTAAGGATTCACACCCAATTCCTCTGTTTGCAAATACTCCCTCAATTCCAAATTCAGAGTGGATTCTGTTGGAGTATAAGTGAATTGCCCACCTTTCCCTATCAGCTTAGGCTTTTGGGTGAACTGGTTGGTGCATGCAACTCAATATGGTATCAGGGCCAGAGGTCTCGAGTTCGAATCCTGGCTGGCGCGATTTATTAACTAAATTGCAGCCCACTCCAATATCCCACGTTTGAGGCCTGAGGGAGCCTGCACGTGAGGGGAAGTGTTGGAGTATAAGTGAATTGCCCACCTTTCCCTATCTGGTTGGTGCATGCAACTCAATAGATTCGGCGCCCATGGTAGCTCGCGCCCTCAACATCAAGTTCATTGGCTTCGCAGATGCTAAGATTCGTGCGGAACGTGCAATAGACTGCTTTTAAGTGGATCAGTCATGCAGCAAACTTTTGGCACAGTTGTCACAGTTCTTTCTTTCTTGTGCAACTTTCTGATTCAGTGCAGCCTGAGAGTGTGCTGTACAGTTTATGAAGTGACAGGATTTCGCATGGTCCACACTGTGCACACACTGCAGGTTGGCAGTGCATCAAGGAGCAGTGTACATAGCAACATATGCTGCAGGTCGGGAGAGCAACAAGGCATCCTGTGCTTCAGTCAGGAGCTTAACGCTAAAAACACGCACCGCAGGGGACATACGGTGCAAATGTTGAGGGCGCACGCGACAGTGGGCGCTGATCAATTTCCGTTCCAAATTAGATGTCATTCTAGCATTTAAATTTTGTTACACAATACATGTCATTGTCACTCCACAATGAACCTTTTTCTGTTCCCAATACATCTCTATCTCTCTCCTTGTTTTCTTTACATCCACTTTTTTCATCACTCCTTAATTCCTGTGCCTAGAGCTAGAAAGACATTTAAAACTGAACGGTGGGAGCATGTGTTTATGGTTATCCTAATTTTTGGGGGTTAAGTGCCATGTTCCAATCATACCTTTACACTGCTTTGTTTTCCAGCAAAGGCATTTAACTCATCCGCTATGTGATGAGCCATTGGTTTTCTAGCAAAGACATTTAACTTTTAACTTTATCAATTGCTGAGGCACTTAATTTTTTCCAGTTTCTAGGATTAATCAACTCCTAATACTTCCTCTGTTAATACTGCCCTATTTGTGGACACAATAATGAGTGGCTTTTACACTTTTAGTTTTCTGGATAATCACTTGTTCTGATTAGGTATATGTGAAATTGTAGATGGAAAAGTTGGCAAGGTTGCAATATCTTAAAAGCAAGGACCCGAAGGATTGTGCTCTCCTCTACATAGCATTAAACAGACTAAAAGTGTTGGTTGGCCTCTTCAAGATCAGCAGAGATGAAAAGGATAAACGTCTCTATGAGTTTCTCTCGAGAAATTTTGAGGTACCTTCGTTTGTAACTTCATGTTTTGATTATTTGACAGCTTCAGTTATATGGCTTAATTATTCGTAGCCTTGAGCCTACTATTTGTCTTCATTAACTCACAAAACTAAAAGTGGTGCTAAGTATGGCACCTCAACTGAGCTGTTTGTATAAGACATTTGGTTAAATGGTAGTTCATTGGTGGCCAGGGGTTTGGAATGCCCATTGTAGAAAATGTGAAAATGCAACATGTTGCATTGTTTCAAAAAATTGTCAAATGCAGATGAAATATGATAAACTACAGTTTCATCTCTAACAAATTATACTTTTAATACAAAAAATTGTTTTTGTTAGGTATGCAATTATTTTCGGACAGGAAGGTGGTGGACCTTATTGCCATGTAGTTTAGGGACAGGAGCCTATCACCATTGTATGATAGTGCAACAAGGCTATCACGAAGGCATTTAGCAAAAAAGGCACTGCACAAATGCCTCTATGAAAACTAAGTGTACTAATCTTTCTATAATCCTCTGATACATATTCTATTTATGACTCACTGATAATCTTCTTGAGCTAGTAGACTCCTTATGTCTATGTGAATATCCAACACCTTTAGGTTTACATAGTTTCTCCCAATATGCCACATTAGATCTGCCGCATCAATTTTTGGTTCAGGTGTAGAACTATTTGCATGGAAATAAAGGATGAACATTATTATTGCTTTAGAAATGACCAGAGCAGCAGATTTGGTGGTCTTTGCAACCCTCCATCTGGTGTCATGCTCCTTTTGCCAGTTTCGTTGCCAATATAGGTGTAACGGTGCCAAAATGGATGTGTGCTTGGGTGGGTGGGTGGGTGGGGGGGGGGGGGGTACATGATGTATTTTTGGATCAAAATATAAATGTATAATTTGTTAAAAAATGTGGGAATTTCATACATGTGAAAACAATGATCTATGTTTTAAATTGAATGGTCACATCATGTTTATCGGGATGAATGTATTCAGGAAGAAAGACACAAAGCTGCTGCCCTTAAAAATGCTTATGTGCTTATGGGAAGGCATCAATGGGAGCTTGCTATAGCCTTTTTCCTGCTTGGTGGTGATACTTCTTCAGCAGTCAATGTTTGTGCAAAGAATCTTCAAGATGAGCAACTGGCTATTGTAATTTGTCGGCTTATTGAAGGAGCTGGTGGACCTCTCGAACGTAACCTTATTACGAATTTCCTGCTTCCTGATTCAGTTGAGAAAGGAGACAACTGGCTTTCAAGCCTGCTCGAGGTGTGTCATATACATATGGCCTTTTTCTTTACATATACTTTGACAATCATTGTAATTTACACTAGAGTAAATCCTTCCAGTTGTTAACAATATTTTTCATTTAATTTCAGTGGATATTAGGGAACTATAATCAGTCTATCAGTAAATTATTAGGTTGTCAATCTAAATTGCTGATTGGTGGATCCAAAACCCATGGTGAAAAAAATGTGTTTGCAGACCCAGCTGTGGGTCAATATTGTGCAGTCCTCTCTGCAAAGAATAGTTTGAGGAACTTTGTTGGTGAAGCTGCTTCTACAAAGTTATTAAAGCTTTCAATTGCAATGACTGCACGTGCCTTGAACAGATGTGGACTACCTGTAAGTTTAACTTGCACGAGCTGACCTCTTTTTATTTGTTAGACCCTACATTTATCTAGACATTTTTATTTATTAATTTGCATGTTTTAACAATTTTATACTTTTCCTACTTATTAGCTTGATGGACTTGAATGCCTATCTAGTAACTCAATCATAGAGGGCAAGGACAACAACAGCTTACCTGACGGTGAAAATCAAAAGATTTTTGATGGGATACTGAGCCCTTTGTCTGCTTCTTCCAATTGGTTATCTTCATCTGCAGTTGGTCATGTTGAGTCAAACCTTAAAGTGACAATGGCTTCGAAATATCTATCTCGCCTTCTTAGAAATCACTCCTGTTGCTCACAATGCAATGCATCATTTTCTAATGACAAGGTCCTTACTAAGTATAGCAGCCATCACATCGAAGAACTTAAACATGATGTTATGGAAGCAATATTGATATTTGAGAAAAGGTTCTCCATCAAATTCACTGATATAGCTGAGCAGGTAACACTAAGAGATAATAGTTTCTTTAACTTTGTTCATTTTTTGGTTTACCTTTCATAGTAACTTGTTCATTCTGTTCCATCATGCTTGCAGATCCTAATATTTTGTTCCTGTGATGGTTTATTATTTCTTGCTTATCTTCTGTTATGGGGTAGTGGATCACCAGATGTTGGAATTGATAGTCGTGGTCTGGAGTCTTGTCATTCCCGTCCAATTGAATATCTGTCATGGGTTTCATGCAAAGAGAGCTGCAGGTTTCTTAGTCGACATGTTGTCTTATGCTACTTCATGTGTTTCATTCTTAATATGGATATCACAAATACTACTGCATGCCTACCTGAAGAGAATCAAAAGTACATTATAGCATGTCTATCAAACTATCTGAATACCAGCAGATTATTTATAAGAAATGTTAACAGAGGAAATTATTCTCTGGACAACACATCAGCTATAGTTGCGGTTATGGACCTGCTTGAGTACATTCTAGGATTTTCCTTTTCTTGGTTGTTTCGTGACATAAAGGGATTAATTATCATGATGAATCCTGTCTTGACCGCTTCTGTTAATGGGGAGCCCTTTCAAGTACTGTTAGATCAATTGATGCAAATTATGAACCACAGAAATCATGATACATCATCTAGCATGGAAGGGGGAATGCCTAGTAGAGTATTACATGAAAGACTGCCTGAAAAAAGTGATAATTCAAATATTTCAATTGATGAGAAGTGGCATTTAATAGATGCTTCTTTGTGGATTCAGTTGTCATCCATAATGAAACATTATTTAAAGGAGTTCATTGGAAAAGAGAGACTTGAACATGAAACTGGTGATAGTGATTTGGAATTCAAGGGTTTTGACTCTTCAGTTGCTGCAGAGCTTGTCGTGGACTCCATATGTTTTGTGTCTTCTTCACTAGTGAAATTGCATGTGTCATTCTTGAGAAGGAAGTTGCTTATGGATTCGTGCTCTAATCTGATCTTCTGGTTAGGGCGTAAGTCATCTCAACAATGGTTGGGCAACATAACAAATCAGCTCACAAGAATTTCACAGCTTGCAGACAATGAGAATAAGGAGGTGTTGTTTAATATTTTATGGGAAATATTTGCTAATCCTCTGGATATTTGTAATGCTTTTGTGCTTGAAGGAGTTAATTGTTTTTCCTTAAGAAGCATCAGTTTACCTAGATCTTGGAAGGATATAAATGATACTGTGATTGGTTCTGAAAACAACGTTGCTAAAAGAAGTGGACAAGAACAGAAATACAATGTTACCTCCAAGGATAAGGGACAGAGATCCGCTGAAGCCTCCACTAATGTGGAAATCATCCATGAGACTGAAAGGAAAGAATTGATTGCACAAGAAAAATTTAAAAACCCAAGAGAACTTCTAAAGAGAAGTGGGGAGCTTCTTGAGGTATTAATAATTAGCCTGTTTACTTTACATTCTTATTGTTGTGCATGCTACATATTTCTTACATTCTGGTACTACATTTTAACCTTTTCGGTGGTGCAGGCGATATGTCTTAACTCTATCAATGAGAAGGAAATTGCCATTGCTACTAATCGGAAGGTACATCTTTAATCATGAACTATTTCATAGGGATTTGTATTTTAGTAGAATGAGAAATATTATATATACACACACAATAACAACAACAATAACAAAGCATTTGAGAAACATTATATTATATGTATATTGCATGAAATATTTGGTTGTCTTTAATTGTGAGTCTTTGTTGTATTAAATTTTGCCGTCCAAAACTCATTTCATGAGATGTTGCAAGAGTTACAGCTGTCTGGCATTATTTTCATACCGTGGGCCTATTTTTTTCTCATAAGTTGTGTATGAACTAAAGGTTAGCTATTTTGCAGGGCCTTGTTTTCTTCAACTGGAGCGACAAGCAACATGACACTAAGTTTGCAGAGTATGTATGGTCTGGATCTGATTGGCCATCAGGTGGCTGGGCTGGTTGTGAATCTACACCTGCTGCAACTTTTGTTTCATCTAGTGTTAGTCTTGGGAAAAGAAGAGGATCACATCCTGGTTCAGGTGGGGCAGCTATAGGTTTGAGTTCTTTGGCAAAACCTGGAAAAGAGCTAACAGGTGGTGGAGCATTTGGAATTCCAGGTTATGCTGGTATTGGGGCCTCTGGGTTTGGTTGGGGTGAACCCGAAGAATTTGAGGATTTTGTTGATCCTCCAGCAACTCTTGAGAACATTCACTCAAGAGCATTATCTCGACATCCCTTGTTGCCATTGTTTCTTGTTGGTTCAAGCAATACACATATCTATTTATGGGCGGTAAACTTTTCTTGACATTATATTTTGCAAAATTATTAAACATCTGCCATCAGCCTCTTAGACTGTCTCGAATTGTAATGTCCTTTTGAAAGTACCTTTATTTGTCTAGATCTGGGTGAAGCAGTTTGCAAAGATCTTTTTAGGAGCTATAAGAGCAACTCCAGCCCGGCCTCAAAAAATGGCCCTCCATTTTTATCTTTGCAGGCCGGCCTGCATTTTTACAGGCCCATGTTTTTTATCTCAAGTCCCGCAGAAGAATGCGACCAGGGCCTCTACTCGTGTGGGACCCACCTGTCAGTTGGATAAATAAAACATTGGTCTTTCCTCTGTTCTCGCGCGCCGCTGCTCGTCCGTTCCTCCTCGTCTCGCCGTCCGCCGTCCCCTGCCGCAGCAGCCATCCCGCGGCTGCTGCTCCGGGGCGCGCCGGGGCCCTACAGCATCTCCGGCGGCGGTGCACCGGTGCGGGGGAGAAGTGGGGGAGGGGGCAGGCGACTGCTGCTCAGCGTGGGTTCCGCGGTGAGGGGGAGGCGAGCAGCACGAAGGGTCGGAGCAGCAGCGAGCAGCGGCGCGGGGTTGGATGGCAGAGGAAGCGGACAAACGCGTGCAGAGCAAGAGGGAAAAGTGGAAAAAGAAAGGAAAGAAAATGGAAAATAAAGAAAAAGTGGTGGGTCCCATGTTTTGGAGGGTGGTTTGGAGGGCCTCGAGGAATAGAGGCTTGGAGGTGGGATTTGGAGGGGTATGGAAAATGCAAGCCCGTTTAGAGGGCCTGCTGGAGTTGAGTTTTGGGGTCAAGCCTCTAAATTTTGGAGTAGATTTAGAGGCCCCTACTGAGTAGAGGGCCATTTAGAGGCCCCTACTGGAGGTGCTCTAACACCAGTTTTTTTTCTTGGAAGCAGATAATTCCCTTAACATATTAGATTATATGAATTTTTGGACCAGGTTGATTATCAGCATTGAATTATTTTTGTGCTTGTTTGGAGTCTTGAACTTTGTCTGTCTGAAAAAAATGCACAAGTTTTCCAGTAAAAGAAAAATAGGAATCGGTAATCCCCCAATCGCTGATCTATATTATATTGCCCTATCTTTTATCCCTGGTATTATATTGATTACATATCTAGTGTGCACCATCAACTTTGAGGCTGTCATGCTAGCTAGATTATATCTCTTGATGCTTATAAACATTCAGTACAAAGTTTCGTTTGCATTTTTTTCTTATCTTTTTCCCTGATACTTGATTGATTTTATGTTGATATGTGAAATATATAGTATACACCCTCAACTTGAACACTGTTGTGATAACTGTTTTTATTTAGCGCCAGTTAAATTTTTTTGAAAATGTTGACTGGAATATGAAAGTTGTCCTGACCTCACGGCTGTGTACAAATGAGAAAAATTTAGCTTCATACCGTGCTTAATATGCACAGCTGGAACATACTATCACATGTGCCCTTCTAAACTCGAAGCTCATTCTTAAATCAGAACTATGCAGAATCAAAAGAAAAAAAACTGTAGCTTGCAGAATGTAGTTCTGTCAGATATTTTGTTACTTTGATTCTCTTTATCATTGACCGAGTGTAAGCTTCCTGCACAATTTGATGTGATGGTAAAACATTTTAATGACAACTTCTATAATTTTTTTGTGAGAATTTTTAAGTTGATTTGCTCTGTTATAAAGATCAACTAATATTGTCTTTCTTATTCAGATAGCATTATTAGCACCTGTTGAAGCGCGATGTTAAATATCAACTAATACCTTCTTTCTTCTTTCAATATTTTCAGTTTGGTAAGGATAGAGCCATGGCTACATATGGTGTTCTGCCTGCTGCTAATATTCCACCACCTTATGCACTTGCTTCCATATCATCTGTTCAATTTGATTATTACGGGCAACGATTTGCCACTGCTGCATTAGATGGTACAGTTTGTACATGGCAACTTGAGGTGGGTGGAAGAAACAATGTGCATCCTACAGAGTCATCCTTATGCTTTGACAACCATGCCTCGTATGTGATCAAACTCTTTCCATGGGATAGTTACTGCCTACAGATCTTGGTTCCTTACTGATCAATTTTTATTGATGACAGGGATGTGACTTATGTGTCTGCAAGTGGATCAGTTATTGCTGCGGCTGGGTCTAGCACAAATGGTGCAAATGTTGTTATCTGGGATTCCCTTTCTCCACCGGCCACATGCCAAACTTCTATTATGTGTCATGAAGGTATTTCACTGAGTCAAAGTGATGTTGATCTTCTGTGTTTGATTGTTTGGAATACAAATCATGATTCATGAATAATAGTTGCAAAATAATATTATCAGTACAAAAGCAAATAAATGTTTATAAATATACAAGATACTAAAAATGTTTACTAGAATATAGAGGAGAGCTGCGAATGGGCCTCTAGCTGAGTTGGTTAGGTCCTCTAGACTCTAGTAGCACTCCTCAGGCCCAAGGTTCGACTCCTCGTGGGAGCGAATTTCAGGCTGGGGTTAAAAAAAAGTCTCTCCTCTTTTGTCTCACACCAAAGCAGCTCAGGTCGGTAGTTGTCTCACATGGCATACGGTGCCATTGTTAAGGGTGGGGCAGGGGTTTTCTTGACCTGCGTGAGAAGGTCTTCTCTTGCAGGAAAAGCCCTGGAGCTGTCTTGGCCCCTGCAGGTTGAGTTTCTTTTTTGGAATATAGAGGAGAGCTCTGTTATGACATGGAAACGGAGCAAAGGGCGTTGGATGACTGTGAAGGGTCGGTAGCTTTTGCCTTGGGCTCTGGTTGAGCTCTTCTTAAAAGAAAACCGTGGGTGTGGCATCCTTTCTCCACCAGCTGAGTTTTTGTTTCAACAACAACACAGCCTTTACTCCCAAACTGATTTTTTGTTTCACTTAAGAAAAATGAAACATGTTGATATATTCCAAATCACCTCCATCAAACACTCTTCCATTGGTGCTTCTTCTCCAAATTGTCTCCATGTGATCCCTCTGATGATAGAAGCCAGTCTATGTCAATAGGGAGGCAAATATTTTCCATTAGTTACTAATGAAACTTCTGTGACACCCTTATGACTTATGTATGGAATATAGTGGATTTCTCTGACCATGCACTCCATCTTGCAGGAGGAGCACGGTCTCTTTGTGTGTTGGATAGTGATATAGGAAGTGGATCTATCTCACCTTTGGTTGTAACTGGTGGGAAAAATGGAGACTTAGCTTTTCATGATTTCCGTTTCCTTTCTACTGGAAAGTCCAAGCATCTCAGAATTTCCACTGAACATGACACCAAAACTGGAACTAAAGGTGGTATCACCAGTGGGATGATCGCGCATATACCAAAGGCTCATCTAGGTAACTGTGTTATATTTCATTGTACTCTTCAATATTAAAGTCGGTATCTCTTTCTTATCCATTCTGATCTATCTGCAGGAAGTGTCACCAAAGTTTCGTCCATCCCCAATACCAACTTATTTTTAACGGGAAGCAAAGATGGAGATGTGAAGCTTTGGGATGCTAAAAAGTCCCAGCTGGTCTTTCATTGGCCAAAGTTGCATGAACGACATACTTTTTTCCAGCCAACTTCCAGGGGCTTTGGCGGTGTTGTTAGGGTATGCAATACTAAGATGATTAGAATTTATAACCATTTCTTGGCTGCATTGGGGATCTTCACTCTTGTTAATGATATTTTGCTGCTTACATTTTAGTTATTACTTTTTCTTTCCCTTCTCTCTTTTTTTTCTTTGCCGACCTCATTTATTTTCTTTTGACTTTCTTGTTGTTTCTTGTTGGTTTCATCTCCAACCTACACTGACTTGTTGGGACTAAAAAGCTTTGTTGTTGCTGTACGGTATTTTGCTGCTTCCTTCTTTTTTGCTAATCAATCTACGTGTTTGCAGGCTGGTGTAACAGACCTCCAGGTTATGTCTCATGGTTTCATTTCGTGTGGAGGTGATGGTTCTGTGAAGCTTGTTGAGGTAAATAAGGATCTTGGTGCAGTACATCAACTTTAGAGCAAGCAAGAGGGGAGATTCATGACAAGGATGGAATATCAAAGATCGAGCTTATGATGTATGAGCAGGGACAAACCTAAGCAATTTTATGGCAGCTGCATGTATATGAGCCTGACATGTATGGGTTATACTGGTGTTGGTGTTGTGTTAGTTGTTTCACTCAAGGAAGTTATCAGTCACAAATATCTGGATATATGTACAGTGCAGACACTTATTTTGTTGGCCAGGGTATAAACGATGAGGAATGTTAAGTTTTAAACTAGAAATAGGTTTATACCAAACAACACAGGTCTTCTCTTTTTATGTAGTTCATTTTTTGAGTCAGTGCACAAGTGCTGGGTGAATAGGACAAAATGAAGCTTAGAATGGATAGTGTATGTAGTGGAGTAGAGCATTGGGATTAAGATTATTATACATTCAAATCAACTCTGTACATTCATGTGATTACCATAATTCTAGATGTAAAAATGTTATCATATGGTAATTTGTAAGAGGGGTTTGGTTCAGTTGTCTTCGTTTCCTAGGGTCTAAAATTTATAGTTGTCATATCAAAAAGAATCTTACTATTTAGGAGTACTAAATAAAGTTTAATTATAAAATAAATTACAGGTCCCTAGACTAATTCACGAGACGAATCTAATAAGGTTAATTAAGTCGTGATTAGAAGACGGTTACTGTAGCATTACTTTAGCAAAACATAGATTAATTAAGCTCATTAGATTCATCTCGAAAATTAGCACCAATCTGCCAAAAGGTTTTGTCATTAAATTGATCGAAATATTCATAAATAGTAAGATTCTCTTTGATGTGACAGTGCTAAATTTTAGATGGTAGGAAACGAACGGGGCCTAAGTTGTTAGTGTAAGTAACTTCGACTGTTATGGGTCTTTTGGTTCCTAGATACTATGTCTGATTCCTATTTTATTCATTTTTTATACAAGTGTTGATGTGCATTCTGATCTTGAATTGCAGTTTAATCCATCTTACTTATAGAACCCCAACTTTACAGATAAAACTAGAGACTCGATGTCACAGACTGGTTGCTTTGCAGTTCTTCCATAAACAGTAACTTCGTGAGACAACATTTTGGTCAAACTTCTCGATTTGAATTTTTATTATCATATACGGACATTTATGCTATAACTATACAATGATAATATCTATATCAGCTTATAACACTTGGCTGAAAACATTGGTGCAGGATTTGAAAGATTTTATCTCCCTTCTGTCAGAGGGAGCAATCTGATGTTAAGGGCTCAGTAGTCATCGAAATAACTTGGCAAGGGTTCATCTTTTCTGGACTTGCGCCTGCTGAGCAGCGACTTGAGGAACTTCCTGCTCTTTTTTGGAGTCTGTTCTCCATCCTTGGAGTCATTGCTCCTGTCAGCATGTGACCTCAGTGGTGCCAATTTCTTGGGTTGTGCGGTAGTCTGCATTTTCAGTGACAAAGGATAAGAACGTCTTAGTAGATTATTCCGTGTAGGGACGATCACAAGCTACTGTGATTTACCTGAACCCTGACACTGGATGTCTTGAGCAAGGATGGCTTTTTTGAGTTAATTGATCCAGATCTTGTCAATCGAGTTGTTGATGGAATTGGCGAATCCGACCGTTTATCTATTTTTCATAAGCAAAGTAGTTACCAAACAAGATATACTACAGGAGCAGACTTGGAGCCCTATCATAGCAATCTCCTAGAACAGGAATAATGATGCAACTACGTATCATTGTGGCACCATGATTGCTCAAGTATTGATTACTCTACCTCTATTGGACGGTAGAGCAGTCTCAGCTGGTGGCACAGAACGTGAACGCTGTGCTGGTGCTGGTGATGCTGAACGTGCGCGCTGTGAAGGTGCACGGGCAATTGATCGCAACTTGCTGCAAATGACATGTTCCAGAGTAAACGGAGCGATGAGTAAATATATAAACATCCAAGAATGTTTTGGGTGCATTCAAGGCTTACCTGAATGAAGATTCCTTCTCTTTGATTTTTGGTTGGATTGCTGTTGCAACACATTCAGGTCAGAACGATATGTAGCTACTACAGACTCCATTTTTTAACTGAAGCAGTGAGGAATTACAACTATATGCATTGCACTCTTACCGCTGAGTACTTGGTGCATTTGTGCAGCCCTGTTCGTGGCCTTGTTCATCTCCCTAAAGTTAGGCACAGCACTCGGCATTGACTCATATCCATCTGTAGTTATTCACTTGAATTCAGAATGTGCTGATAAATGAAAGAGAGGTGCCAAAAAATATCACGGAACCGATATATGCTTGCCTGGCAAGGTGTATCTCTTGTGATACTTGGGGGCAGTGATCACCAAGGATTGCTGTACAAAACCTTCTCTGTCCATGCAGGCCTGACTAATTTGAGTTCTCTGAAACGAAACACTTCATCATTAATTCTTATACAGGTTACGGAATCAATGCAAATTTGACGTGCGGATGAGTGGCTAATTGGAACCTCCTGGACGCAGGAGAGTCGAAGATTGGCATCAGAGACATTATCGAAACTTCGGTCGACAAGGCTGGAGACCTTGAAAGATATGGATCCGAGGTGGTCAACTGTGTTGACAAGGGCCTTCACGGCGTACTCCTTGAGGTTGCTCACCACCCTATGTACACATGTCATTAGTAAATTCGAAGCAACCTCTTCACGAATCATGAAAAGTTAACTCTAGGTGCATTGTGCTAGCAATTTGCTTGATGGTCTGTTGCAGGCAACAGAAGGGATGGGTGGGTTATATGCACATTACTCCTGCTTTGCTTCTTCTTGCATGTAGGCAAGTTCAAAGTACTCTGCCGCAGAGTATAGTTGGGACCTCAGTGTCTTGAGATCCTGCAATTGGAGATTGGAATGAGTTCTGTGGATTCTCATTTTTGTCAACCCCGCGCTCATGCCATGTTTTTGGATTGGGCATGCAGTTTATTTGCGGAAAAGCTGGAATGAAACCAAAAGAGGAGAGGAATGCAGAGGACAATAGAAGAAGACAATCTGAAGGATGAACCGACCTTTATGGTTTCGGAGAAGACGAGATTTTCCTGCAGCTGCACCTCCTCCAAGGTGCTGCTCATCCCCGCCTCGCCGAGGCCTCTGCTCCCCAAGGACCCCACTGCTTCCACCATTGCAGCCAACAAAACTAACTCCTCTTCGATCACAAAAGCCAAATGAAGGTAGAGAAGAATGGAACGGATTTTTTGAACAGCGTTGAAGAGGAGGAATAGCGAAGCTGATGTGGAATTCGAGGTGCCGAGACGAAGACGACCGTGGGGGAGATCAAGGGAGGCATGTCATGAGCACGACTGATACTAATAAAGGTAGTTGTTGTGATGCCCCGGCAGTGGCAGCAACAGCTAGTCCTACATGATGAAGTCTCTCCGACTTGAGAAGCGATAACTGCGCTTCCGTGAAGCCTAGGTTCATAGGTACAGCAGGGTGAAGTGAAGTTGGTAGGGCCGGGCACTGGTTCACACCAGTGTTTTGTTGGTTAAGCGGACGAGTGCCTTGGTTAAAACCGGCTGGCTGTGCACGCAGCTTATCAAAAGCTCAAAAGGATGCGATTTCGTTGGGATGCTGAACACTTGCTTTTCCTTTCTATCCCTGTGTATGACCATCATCTCTGCCCCATGAAAATGGGCCCCTCCTTGTTACTGCTAGTGTCATATCGTCTCGCTCATCATAAGCACAAATCAATAAATATGATTCTACTTTTTTATCAACTAATACTCAGATTTATTACTCAGAAAGGTAATTAGCTTGAGTGTGTATGTGCCAACAAGATCCAATAAAAGTGCTCGTCCGTACTTTTCAGGAAGGTTGCGAGGAGCATTGCATCATTACGCATGGAATTAACAAATGTCTCACGTTTGGGACATGATTAGCTTTAAGCAAAGTGGAAAGTACTGTGTCCTCTCCCGTCCCGTCCCATTTCCCATGGCCTCCCTAGTTTTGTGACCTCCAGCGCTTTTTGCCCTGTCCTGTTCTCTATCAACGCAGCTAATATCTCTGGGTCTTCTTAAGTCATCGGAAGATTGGCGCATATCGCGCCGGATCAGCTTGCTTGATAGATGGGGTAGGTTGATAGACTTGTGCGTGGGCGCTAGCAGTGTGGTCGGCGGCGGGTTCGTCAAGAGACGAAGTCCTAGCTAGGTATAGCTAAGAGCGTATCTAACAATTATGTAAAATGTATTCTCTAAAAATTACTTTAGTGAGTTTCCAAAAAAAAAAACTATAGGAAATTATGTCATCCAACACTTCCATTCCATATATGGCTATTAAATAGTGCTAGTTATCATCAACTTATTTTGTGGATTCTAACATTAATATAATATATTGAAAGATTTCAGGATCGATATTTGCTAAATATGAGTTAAATATAACAAATGAGTTGGATTTTTCTTTGGGACTTCAGAGATTTAGGAGTAAATATTGAGGACCATTAAAAGGTTAGTTTATATAATATACTCTCAAAATTTAGCATTTGGTAAGTGTGAATTGAGAATTGTTAGTTATGGTCTAATGGTTTCATGTGCAGGATTTTGTTTCCATTATGCATATGATGTATGTTTAATATAGTTCAAATCCTAAATGCCGTGACCTAACTCACGCTTGTTAGAGACATTACTACGTTAATGTTCTACAGCGGGTGGGCCAAAAGCTACATCCAGTCGCGGTCTTATACCCGCGACATCCCTAGTTATTATTAGATTAGTTAAAAAAGGCGTTAGTGGCGGCCTAAGGACCGTCGCTGGGGCCATAATCACAAGTACAAAATTAGGACGGCTTCTAGCCGGTGCTGAGACCCGCCCTAGGTGCGTCGTTCGTTCGCATCCACCCATCCGCCTCATGCGTTGGGCTCCACCGCCGTCTCCGTCGGAGGAGAAGGAGAGGGAGCCCGCGCGAGGAAGGCATCTACCGCTGGAGCCGCCGAGGAGGCCGTTGCCGCGTCTAAGGAGGTCACTGCACCAGATCCAGGAGGCAGGCGACACGGAGGACTGCGGTGGAAGCCGACGGGCCTGAAGGAAGAGGAGGAGGATTGGTGTGGCTCGACGGAGCGTTCGCCGAAGCTCCGCCTGTCAGGACCAGGAGCGCTAGAGGGGTGTTACAGCCGAAACCACTATGTCAGAAACAACGCATCAGTTCTGACGACAAGCCGTGCGCGATACCACAATGTCGCTGCCTCGCGGATCAAATTTAGTACTACCGTAACCTGGGAGGAGGAGTTTGTGAAAGTTCTTGTGTTTCGCTCACGCCAGATGTGCCAAGCAATAATAAGGAGAACGGCCGAGTCGAAAGCCTTGCATCGCATCTTGGACATCCGTTTCCTGGAATGTAACCACCATTCGACGCAGGAGGCGCTGTCGTCTGGAGCCAGGTGGTGCCAACCGAACATTGCGCAATGCGCGGTACCACACCTCGCGGCTGTAAACGCATTGCAGCAGCATATGATCAAGGTGTTTCGGAAGCTGTGAGCAGAGGGCGCAAGTGTCAATGGGCTGTAGGCCGTGGTATTTCCGGCACTCCGCCGTCCATACCTGGCCATGTAGCAGGGGCGGACCTGCCTTGATTCAAAGGCTTCAGTTGAATGCCTAAAAATTTAGCCAAAACATGAAGTATGTAACAACATAAATCATCAAGAATCACTTATACTAAGCAACTAGGACCAAAATCATGTTTAGACCAAAATAACAAATCTCATCTTCTTTTTTTCAAAAAAAATTCTTAACAGCATGAATCATAGATTTTTTTCTTTTACAATCAGCATGATTGAATGCCCGGCAAACATATCCTGGGTCCGCCACTGCCATGTAGGACCAGCCAGATGAAGAAACGGCATTGTTTGGGGCTCTCGTTTTCCAGAGTTGGTGAGCACCTAGCACTTATGTTTGTCCAATGAATAGCGCCGGGTAGGCCGACGAGGACGAGAACTCCCCGCCGTTAGCTGTCCATTTCCAGCGGAAGGTGTCCTGAGTATGCGGTTCCAGCATGAAGTGACGAGTCGCTTGCCGGATTTCCGTGTATTTTGATCATCGTCGGGATGCTAAGCGGGCCGGTTATGTCACGTCTCTGCCTGGTGTTTTGGAGGGACTCTGCCACTGTGGGAGTACGCAGAGTACGGATCGGCACTGCCTCTGCCAGGTGTGGAGCGATCTCAGCTATTGAATTGTTGTGCAGCCACCTATCTGTCCAAAAGAGTACTGACTCTCCATTGCCAACTTGGATGAGTACTGACCTATAGAAGAATTTCTGCAAACGGCTTGAGATCCTAAGTGGTATGGTTCGTGGAGGAGCCAGATGCGCTTTTGCTCTTTGGTGCCATAGCCATCTTAGGCGTAATGCAACGCCGAAAAGTTGAAGATCCAAAAGGTCCAGACCTCCCAGCTGCAAAGGTCGCTGAACCATTGGCCAGGAAACCGCGCATTTGCCTCCCGACACGACGCTCGAGCCTGACCAGAGAAAAGCCTTCATGATCTTGTGCAGCGCTCGGATTGCCTAAGGTGGAAGCTTCCTGTGGTGGATTTAACTAAATATTCTGCTAGATAGAGATAGCTACGGCATCTCACCTGCCGCGGCTCCAAATGATCGGCCAAGACGTCATAAGTCACACATGAATAGCAACTGAATTTAGAAACTTTTCATATCCAAGCTCCTGATGCACCACGAGCACCACATTAAATAACGATACTGTCTACTAGCACTACATCATGCCATTTGGCGCGACCGGCAAAAGCAGAGGCAACTAATATTATGTTTACTGCAATTATTCTTTAACACATATGCAACAGGCACGCATTAGATTGAGTACTATATCAGCTGTACTGTGACATATAGTACCCATCTAGTATGCCGCTTCGAACAAGCGACTTGCGAGACACCCTTTTCCTTCTCTTTCTCGCTCGTCTCTTCTCCATGTTGGATTAAGATGACGTGGCTGAAGAATTTAATGTACTTATCTCTTTTATAAATAGCAACTAATATTTTTTAGGCAGAATTGGGCATAATCTTCTTCTTTGTTGTGTCTCCTTTCTTTTTCCATATTTGTTCATACTATCATAACTAGGGTATAATATAGGGTATAATAAAGCCAATTAGATGGCCCAACATTCAATTAAACGGTAACTTTGGTATAGCGTATCAGATCTAACTGTGATTTTACCTTTTTTAAAAAAAAATACAAACACACTCTTCCTCCGGGGGGACGAGTGGAACCCTAGCTGTCGGCCCTCTCGCCTTGCCGCAAAAGCTACGTGGTCACGCGGACGGCAGCGGCGGGGCCATCTTTTCTCACGCATTACCCCCCCCCGGGTCGGCGTCAATCTCGGAGCAGCAGCTCCCTCCGGCCCCGCCGCCACTAGATTCGACAGTCCATGGAGTTCGTCCACTATGGGCTGGGGTCGCCCTACGGCTCACGGTGGCGGCATCAACGCCACCAAGGGCTGGGGCTTGACCCGCGGCTACCGGCGCTCGGCCAAGTGCCACGAACACGCCGGCGCGCATTAGCGGTTGTCGACCAAGATCTCGGTGGAGGTGCCCACCTGCACGCGGCGGTGTTGACGTCAAAAGTCGCCAACACACCGTTGTCCGGAGAGTCCACCGAAACCCCGGCCGATGCGAGGTCCTGTGCTCCCAACGGGCCGGCTCAGCTCGCCGATTCTCGTATGCGCTGGTGCGTGCCGGATGGTTTTCCTGCAAACCAACAAAGACAATAAAAGGTGTAAAATTCCGGGTCATCGGCCCGGATAGACCGATGTGTAGCCATGGCCGATTCCGGCGTAAGATAGACAAAATCGGCCATCGACGAGGAAGCAGCACGGCCCATCCATTTATGTATTAAATGCCAGGCAAACGAGCTGTGATACAAACTATACGAAAATCGGCCGATGCTATAACATGCGATCGGTGGCTAGCAGCCGATTTCGTCGGTAAACGATCAAATCATTAAGACTTTGCGGGGATGCATTATCGAATAAAATGTAAACAAGGTAATTATTAATGGGATGTAATTAATTTGATAGCAAGAAGATGGTTCAATCATCAATTAGAGCGATAAATCGGCTGATCGGGCATCCGGCCGATTCTGCCATTGATTATAACAATGAGTTATTAGATCATATCTAGATGTATAATGATGATCATTGAAATCGTACTAATAACTCGGGTCCAAAGGCAGTTTTAACAGATTTAGCTAATTGAACATAAAACAGCTAATGAACGTGATAAGCAATCGGCTAAACACTCCGAAAGAACGAGTAAGACAAATACAACCACACGGATCCCGAATCGGCCGATCGCTCCAACGGGACAAGTCAAGCGATGGCACACGGCTGGACCAGGTCTAACGGCCGCGCACGCACGGCCGATTCGGGACAAGCATAATCATAAACGCCTTAACTATGAAAGTAAATCTACATCCTATCCAATCGGCTGCATGCGCCTAGGACAAGTCAACTATCGCAAAGGCAAACACGGGACACGTCAAGCTGAATCGCACGATCGAATCGGCTAAGATGTAAGAGAAATTTCATAGCGGCTCTCGTGACTCGAACGACCAGATACGAGCCAATCGGCGTTGTGAGCAAAGGCTGGGACGGGGAGGCGGGACAAGTCAAACTACCTCCACCACGAGCCGGACCGGGTCGACTTGACTCATCCGGCCGATACTCACTACGACGGTCGAAAACGGATCCGGTCGTCGGATAACTAGCAATTAAGCCGTCTAATTACGAACAATGCGCCGAGAATTAGACGACATAATTACCTTGTCAAGCCGACTTGTTGTCGGCCGGAGCCCGAAGATCCCCGCGAAAACGGTAAAGACTTGACGAGAAAATTAGGGTTTGGCGATGCGCCGAAAGTTGTATTGGATGTGAATCGAGTTTACGGGTTACATCGAGTACAAATTTATACCCGGCACAAAGAATCCTACTCGGACCCTCTTCGGGCCGATTTCCTAACCGACTAGGATCCTTTTCCAAAATTAAACTATTATTTCTAATTTTACAACGTGGGCCGGGCCCATCAATGTTATGCTCTTACGTTGGCGTCCGCGCACGATTCTCGGGAGGGACGCGCCCTTTACTCGCCCAAGCGGCCGTCGGCCTTACGCCCACCGGCCCTCTTTGACCTATAGTCGCTGCCGTCGGACTGATTTATCCTCTTTTACTTGCGCCGGTTTTACTCGCCCGTCACCTCTCCATAAAACCCGGGGTCACCCCGGGTCATTTCCCATCTGTTTCTTCTCCTTAGCTTTCATCCTCCCCCGTTCTAGCGACTTTTGCCTTTTCGAGCCCTTTCAACTTCCCACCGCGCCGCCGTCGTTTTCTCTTCCGGTGACCATGAATCCTGCTTGTTGCTGCTGCTGCGGCCGCCGCCGCCGGCTGCGTCGTCGCCACCACCAACGCCGTTCCGGAAGTAATGTACATTCGAGCACCCCTCTTTTCTACCTTTGCAATCTTTTTCGCGTTCTTGTTCTTGTTCATTTTCACAATCTATCTTCTTTCCGCTCCGTTTCTTATTTTAGCCCTATTCCTTGTTTTTAGGAGATCCGAAACCAAGTCGTCATCCCATCCAACATCCCAACTCACTTCTTTTTGGGCCCCATGGGCGATCCCGACCCCACGGATCTCATACGTGCCGAAACGAACCGGGTTCCGTTTCGGCAACAATCTCCTTTATCGGCCGAGTGGGCCAACGGCTTTCGTTCATGGCCGACTCCCGTTCTTTGGATGGCGTGATTGGTATAACCGGGTGTCGGCCGTCCATCCGCAAGGTTGGGCCGATATCGGCATCGCCCATGCCATCAAGCTTTCTGCGGCCGATCACCACAACAATGAACCGTTGCTGGCGGCGGCTTCTTATCTACGGTCGGATGCCCTGAAGCTGCTTCATGTTCGGCCACGGCCGGCTACCATGACCCTCCTGGATACGGTCATGTTGGCCGATTTGAATATCACGGCGGAGGCCACCCCGGATGCCATCCGCATTAAGTCCTCCCATCGGATCAACCCTAAGGACACCGGGGGTTGGAAGGTCTACATCCGGACCTACAACAAGGGGCACGGCACGGTCGATCGCCGCGAGCACGTTGCCTTCCTCAACATGTGGCTTGACCACTTCTTCTTCGTGGGGTCGGCGTGAGCCCCACAAACAATTTTCTGCCGATGGCCGATGTGCTGGCCGACGGCCATGCCCTTCCCATGGGCAAGTATCTTCCGGGGTCGGCGTACCTCCTTCTTCATCGGGTTTCGGTGGAGTTGCGCTCCGGCCGATCGATCAAGAACCTGGGTGGCCCTTGGTGGTTTATCCAAATGTGGTTGTCCCTTCATACCACCAAGGCCATCGATCCGGACCTCGGTGCGCTCACCTTCCCCGGCAACTACGCCGAATCGGCCACGCCCGATTCGGCCGGTGCATTTCTTTCGGGGAAGCGTTATCCATGGCACCGGGGCGGCTATGTCGGATGACAACCTGGCGTATTGGTTCGCCGCCCTCTACAAGGGCCTCAACAACGAAAGTACGGATTGGTACCCGTACATCGATTTCTTCGAGAAGGGGTATGACACTCCTTTTCGATCGACCCAACTTTCCCAACGGCCGACGGGGAGGCGGTCAAGATCTTCACCACCTGCCTCCGCCCTGTCTGCTGCCGACGGGACTCATTCTTGGGAGCAAGGCTTTCTGCTCCTATGAGTTCTACCACCCGTCGGTGGCGGCCCGCCAACTCGGCTTCGGCCGGTTGCCCCCGACCTCTTCTATGTGGGGCAAATAAAGGCGCGGGCTAACGTCGACAACGCCATTCGGTGGAATTGGCTCGTCGGCCGCACCGCCGATGTCGTCACCGGCGACTTAGCCGGATTTTCCCCGGCGCCCGGAGTACCCGCCTTTTTGACCGCTGGTGGGGCGAGTGGAACCGGCACCTCCGCGGCCGGAACACTGCTTCCTTCTTCTCCGGCTTAGTCCTGAGCGAAGCTTTCGCCGAGGTACGTGTAGCCGATTTATTTACGTAAGGCCGATTTTATAAATGAAATCGGCAACTCCAAATGCTCACCCTTGTATATTCTTTTTCGATCGGACACGGAGGAGCCGCCGACCCGAGCATCGATGGCCGGCCGATTGCATACTTAATGCCGAGCCCAATTGTTCCAAATATCGGCTTCACCGATCGCACTCCTGCCCAAGCTTTTGCGGCGATGAGTCGAGGGCACCGGCTGCCCGCAAGGCCAAGACTAAAACAGCCGCCCTCGAAAGAGGAAGGCTAATGTGCCAGCTGCGGGGCCGACTCAAGCCCCGAAGCGACACCGCGCGGCGCTAAAGCGGCTCGTGCGCCCGTCCAGACCCGGACTACTTCGATGAACCATCACCGCTGCGTCGAGTCATTATTGCATGATCGCCGATTCCCTTTTCACTTTACATCTTGTCTAACTATGAGTTCTTTGCGGGAATCGGCGGTTCTTCCTCCTCGGGCCCGGACACCAACGCACGATAGGCCGATCCGCCTATCAACTCCTCCACGGGCCGGGACGCCGACACACTGAAGGCCGACCCCGTAGCTCCGGAATCGGCGGTCGTACCAAGCCGGGCCGATCCAAATCTTACGGAGAGCTCAACTCGCTTGGATCGGCCTGCGTCTCCTGAGGTCGCCGGCGAAGCCGAACAAGGCGGCCGTGTGTCGCCCACGGCCTCTCCCAAAGGCACCGCTGGCGACGAAGAATCGGTCGGCCGGGAGCCGCCCGCGGCTTCTCCTGTAGGCAGCTGTTGTCGATGAGCTTGCCGATGAGCCCGCCGATGAGCCCGCCGAAGGCTGAACAAGGCTGGCCATGTACACGATGCCGCCTCCGAAGATGCCGCTGGTGAAGGGGAATCGGCCGGCCGAGAGCTGATTGGAACACACGAACACTGTAGGTTCAATGGCACGGCCGATAGACGTCCAACCGCTCCGCATCGACGCTTCGCGAGGTTTGTTTTTACTATCTCCTTTTTATTTTCTTGATTTGCCTCCGATTATTAGCTTCATTTTATTTTTCTTGGTATTTCGGGCGCTCAGCTTCCCTCGTTCTGCGCCGATTTTGGTATCTACCTCCGGTCTCATCACCATGACCGAAATCGCGCGCGAGGCTTGAGGCTTCTTCGGTTGGCGCTTGGTGGCCGACGCTCACCCCATACGGGCCCGGTACTTGGAGGTCCGGACTGAGCTCCCGGCGGATGTGCGCGATGCTGCGCATCGCGTGGCATACATGGAGTGCGGCAAATGGACTTCATCCGTGCCCGGCGGCGTACGGCTCGCCACGCGGAGCGGCGGCAAGCTGCGTTACTCGCCGAGAACTCCATCAAGCGCTCGAGGAGGAGGCCCGGAAGACCCGGGAGATGCAAGAGCAACTCTCAAATCGGCGGGGATGAGCTGCGGGTAATCAACCGGGAGATTGCCGATTTGAGAGCATCGGCGGCTCTCAAGGAGGAGGCGGCGGCGGCCTTGGAAGCCACCATTGCACGGTTGTCGGGCGACGTGGCGGCTCAACGAGAAGACGACGGACGAAGCAATTCAAACGGCCGAGAAGATGGTCGCCGCGGCGCACGGCGATGTTGGCCCCATCGAGGATGACCTGTTGGTCATGGCTAAACTCGACTCCATGCTGGCCCGCGCACTATCCGCCGTCCAAGACTTCTTGTCCCGTCTTTGAGGCGATCGATTATGCTTAGGTGTAATAGGATTTTTGAACAAAATTTGTTGCGAATATTTTTTGCACTAAGGGCGATATACCATAATATCGGCCATACGAAAGCGATGTTTAAACATCGACTAATTTATCGGTGACTCCCTCTGTTTTACTTTCATATTTTTTGGGCTAAGGGCGATACTCTCGGTATCGGCCGTCTCAAGCGATGTGCATCGACATCGGTTGTAGTCTCTTTTAGGCCGAACACTATGAGTTAATCCAAATACTAGGATAATACTTGCTTCAAATACTTTCCATTAAGTGCTCGGCCGAATTCTTCCCCTTCTAACTCTTTCAAAATATATGCATTACCCGGTGCCGATCGGCTAATCAAATAAGGTCCTTCCCAATTAGGCGACCATTTACCAAACCGATTGTCCTTCACGCCGATTGGCATCCTAAGCTTCCGGACCAAATCGCCCTCTTTAAAGCTGTTTCTGCACAACCTTCTTATCATAATGGCGGGCGACCCTACGCCTTATTCTGCTCTATTTTTTCCAATGCATCCGGCCGATTTTGTACTACATCTTCTAATTCATCCATCATCAATCCGTAGTACTTGATCGGCCGAAAGCTTTTGTTGCAACTCAATCCTTACGGAGCCGATAGTTGTCTCCCATGGCAGTGCGGCTTCGTGCCCATATACCAGGCTGATACGGCGCAACTTGCATGGCCCCATGCCGTGACATACGATAAGCCCACAAAGCGTCCATCAATTTCATGTGCCACTTACGAGGATACTCTTGTATTTTCCGCTTGATTAACTTGATCGAGACTCTTATTTGCCGCTTCGGCTTGGCCATTGGCTTGGGCATAATACGGCGACGAATTAATCAACTTAATTCCCATCTCATCGACAAAAGATTGAAATTCGTCCGACGTGAATACTGATCCTTGATCTGTCGTGATTGTTTACGGAATCCCAAATCTATAAATGATATGCTCTTTAACAAACGTTATCACGTCGATCGTCGAAACTTTGCGATAGGGTGCCGCTTCAACCCACTTCGTGAAATAATCGTAGCTACTAATATGTATTGATGTCCTTTGCTTGATGCTTTGGATTTATACGGCCGATCATATCCATGGCCCGGCCTACGAACGGCCAAGGTTTGATTCTTGGATTCATAGGCGACGCGAGCGCCCTCTGTATAGGTCCGAATTTACGGCAATCTTGGCAACTTTTATAATATTTAAAACAATCGGCCAACATTGTCGGCCGGTAATAACCAGCTCGCCTTAGTAGCCACTTCATTTTATGGGCCGATTGATGCGTTCCGCAAATCCCATCATGCACTTCGCTCATTACCACTTTGGCCTCGGTGTCATCAATACACTTGAGAAGCACCCCATCAATTGTCTTGAAAAATAATTGATCATCCAACAGAACATACTTCAAAGCTTTATATCTTATCTTCTTATCCGTAGGTTGGGATGGATTGCTCAAAAAATTTCGAATTTCCGTACGCCAATCGGCTTCTTCAATATCGGCTATCTCTAAGCTGTTTTCGGCGAGCCGATATCCGGATGCTAAGCTGAGCCAAGTTATTTGCTTCAAAGTTACTGCTCTCTTGGTATATGGCTGACTTTAACACACTTGAACCTTTTCATTAACTTACGGCACTTTCTATGATATTGCAACAATATTTCATCTTTACACTCATACTCATCGGCCGGTGACTCACAACCAACAAGGAATCGCCGAAAATTTCCACAAAATCAGCCCCGAGCATCGATGAGTAATTCCAGTCCTTTTAATACTGCCTCGTATTCGACTTGGTTGTTGGTGTGCGCCTCTACTGTAATAGAGTATCCACGTATTGCCCCCGAGGCGACACAACAACCAAGCCGATTCCACTTTCCTCCTTGCAAATTGAACCATCAAAGAATACCAGTCCATGGCACTGGTTCAACGTATACGGCCAGTGTTCACCGTGTTGCACTATTAAATCAGCCAATACTTGTGCTTTTACTTGCTTTGGCCGATTCATAGCCTAAATCAAACTCCGCAATTGCCAACATCCATTTGCCCAACCGGCCTTTGGGGACCGGAGCCGATAGCATATATTTTACGACATCGGCACGGCAAACGACGAGTACACTCTTCGGCCAACGAGATAATGCCTTAATTTTGTGCATGAAAAATACGAGACGAGAGACATAACCTTTCCACCTGCGGATACCGTGTTTCTGCGTCAATTAATTTGCGGCTGAGATAAAATATGACCCGCTCTTTTCCCTCCTGTTCTTGAGTCAATGCTTGAGCCGATGCACCTATCATCGGCCGATAAATATAACTTAAAGGGTGTGCCTGGCTTTGGCGGAACCATCATCTGGTGGGGACACCAAATATTTCTTGATATCTTCTAAAGCCTTTTGATGGATCGGCTCCCACCGAAATTCTTGATTGGCTTTGAGTTTCAACAATGGCGTAAACACATCAAGTCGACCGGACAAGTTTGAGATAAATCGCCTAATAAAATTAATCTTGCCGATCGGGGGCTGGAGCTTCGTCTTGTTCGTCGGCGGTTCCAACTTTACGATAGAATCAATACTCTTAGGGCCGACTTCAATTCCCTTTTCATGCACAATAAACCCCAGAAATTGTCCAGTTGAGACGCCAAACGCACACTTGAGCGGGTTCATCTTCGAGCCGTATTGTCTTGTCCTCTTCAACACTTCTACGAGATCAGCCACATGACTCCCAACCGATCTTGATTTCACCATGACATCATCAATATAAATTTCCACCAATCGGCCGATTAAATCGTGATATATAAAATTCATGGCCCTACGATATGTAGCACCAGCATTTTTTAGTCCGAAGGTCATGACAACCCACTCATATAGTCCCAACGCCCGGGGCATCTAAACGCCGTCTTCGATATATCTTCTTCGGCCATAAAAATCTGATTGTACCCAGCATTTCCATCCATAAAGCTCAAAATTTTGTTGCCGGCGGCTGCATCAACTAACAAATCGGCGTTTGGCATTGGGTACTCATCTTTCGGAGTTGCCTTATTCAAATTTCGAAGTCAATGCAAACCCGCATCTTTCCATTCTTCTTTTCCACCGGCACAATCTTGGAAACCCACTCCGCATATCGGCATGGCCTAATGAAGCCGGCCTCATATAATACGATAATCTCTTCTTTGACGGCTTCATAATACCTAGGGTCAATTTTCAGAGCCCCACTGCTTATATGGCCGATATCCAGGGCTTGGTGGGCAACCGATGTTCAACGATCGATCGGGTGAGTCCGAGCATCTCGCTATAATCCCAAGCAAAACAATCTTTAAATTCCTCCAATAAGGCCACTAATTCATCTCTTACTTCTTTACACAATTTCTTGCTAATATATGTTGGCCGAGGCTTGTCTCCATCCCCTATGTCTACCTCTTCTAACTCGTCGGCCGACACAAAACCGTGACCTAATTTCCCGTCTTACGGCTCGTTAATCGGCCGACTCATCATATCCTCGGTGCGTGTATCGATCGGCCGATTGTCCAGTCAATTCTCCTGTGGGGCCCATCGGAGCGGCCGGGGGTACCGACCCCCGGTCACAATAACTCCGTCGTCGGTGATGTTTATGGCCTCCGCATCCCAATACGTGCCCGATAAACAAGGCGAGGCTCTCCAGACCGAGCAAACTCGAAATCGGCGGTTGCAATGGTTACGAGACTTATCGGCCGTACGATTTCGACCTTGTTGCCGACCCATTGAATCAAACATTGGTGCATGGTTGATGGGATGCAACGATTGGCATGAATCCGGTCTCTCCCCAACAAAGTTGTGTATGCACCTTTCCCGTCGATGATGAAAAAAGTGGTGGGTATGGTTTTGCTGCCCACGGTGATCTCCATTATTGCGGCCCCACGCACATCTTGACTTCTCCCGCTGTAATCCTTGAGCGTCGGATTAGCCCTCATCATTTCTTCGGCGTCTTCCCGAGCTTGCGGTATGTAGTGATCGGCATGACATTGACCGCTGCTCCTCCAGTCGACCAACATTTTCCTCATTGGTGACCCATTGATGTAGCCGCTAATGTACAATGCCTTGAGATGCAAATGATCGAGTTGAGCGGCTTATCAAATACCGCGGATTCCGGCGTCCACGAGAATCTACGAAGTCTCCCCAAGCTGGTTCTTCTTCGGCCGAATTTTCATCGGCCGATCCAGACAATCCTGGGCATCATGGATATCATATTCACCGCGGCTTCGGCCGGACCACTTGAGACTGCACTTTCGGCCTCCATTCCTTCTTGGGCTTGGACTCATCATCTTGGTCATCTCTGTAATGCCGTCCACCCTTGATTTCCCGACAACGCATTCTTTGAAGCCTCCTCTTTCGGGTTTCTTTGAGCAAACCAGCGGGGCACTGCTTGTCCTTCGTTCTCGGTTTGATCACCTCTCGAATCTTCATGGTATTGGTAATCAAACTCTTCTTCATCATTGATTGGCCCCGATCGATCGTGAACGGAGGTTCTCTTTGGCACTACGTATCTTCGTTCATCATATACGTGATCATAGCCGATTGCTCTTACGGGGGCCGATTGTTGAGATTCATAGTTGCGACCAATCGGCCGTCCACGGTAACTTGACGACCCGACATCACGATACTCTTCCCGGCTAGTGCACTACGGACGGTTCTCGATAGATGGAAGCTTCATGTTTCGGTCCCGGCGATGCGAAAGAAAGGACAATCCCGGTGTGGGTCAAAATCTTCTCGGCGGACCACGCTTTGCACATGCTTGCGACTTTGACCGATAGATTCCTGTTCACGTGCCGCCTGATCTCTTTCTTCCCTCTCCCTCTTCCTCTCATATCGGCGTATGAAACCAGCTGATCCACCGCCGATGGTATTGATGTACATCGTATTAGCCGGGAAAGGGTGCCCATCAACTTTCATCTTCTTCTTTACATCGGTTGCTCGCAATACCCCACTGTCAAGCGCCTTACGGATCTCATCTCTCATAGCATAACAATCAACGGTGTTATGATGTGAATTTCCATGCCACTTGCACCACTTAGCCATTTTCTTCAACTCCTCTGGCGTAGGAATTTTGTGATGAGGTGAAAGCTGGATTTTCTTTTCCACGAGCGGTGATCAAATATCTCGTCGGCCTTAGATAAATCAAAATCATATTTTCTCTCCTTAGGATTGACATGCGGAGAAAATATCGGCCGTTTATTATTAGTCCACTCAACTGCATTAATTCCCTCTTCATCATCTTCATTGTCGAAATCAGCATAAGCTACCGATACTGCCGATTCCTGGTGAGTGGAGATTCTCTTCCTGGCCAGCGCCCTGCGGGTCAGGTGTGCCGGCCCATCAAACTCATGTGGGGTAAACTTTTCTTTAATGTTGGAAAATAGCCCCGCATAAGCGATTTCGGCCAAGCTTGTTGCTCTGTCAGGTTCGGATTGTAGCATCGTCCCCTCGGAGTCTGAACCTACGTATATAATCGGCCAGCGATTCCCCGGTTTCTGTTTCATTGCCATTAAATCGGACAAACTAAGCTCGGTAATGCCCGTGAAGAAGTACGAGTGAAACCTTTTCTCCGAGATCGGCCCAACTACGAATAGAACCGGGTGACAGCGAAGCAAACCATGAAAAGGCCGATCCGGACAATGACGGTGGGAATAGCCGAACCCGCAAAGCCTCCTGAGTAGACGCCTCACCAAGGCTGTGCGTCATACCGGCTGATGTGCTCCATAGTTGATGTGTTATCTTGCCCGAGAAAACTTGGAAAACTCGGGAATTTTATACTTATTGGGTAAAGCCACGGAATCCATCCGGTCGGGGTAAGGTCGCCGATACAATGCACTTTTCTCCTTAGGCTTCAAATCGAGCCGATCTTTCATCATATCGGCGATCTTAGCCATGAGGCTATTCATATCATTGGGTTCAGCGATCGCCGATCCGGTCCCCGTCATATAAGCTGTGTTGGGCTGCCCCCGGTCGGGTGTATCAAGCGGCCGTTTCCGAGAAATCCCGGTGCCGGTAGCGGGAACGGTGTACGCGGAGCGATTCCATAATTCATGGCCGATTGGATCGGCCGATCCGATCATGAATCCCTGTCCCCCGGCCGATGCGGTTGGGCTGTGGAATACCGAGATATCGGCCGTACTATAGTGGGTGAGTTCTCAATTCTACTCGGGCCGGTATTTGGTACGTAGAAGAAATTAGGCTCTTTGTGCCATCTGCGGGACCATCTGCCACATTGGTCGCTGCCCCTAATTCAGAAGTCGGTTGTTGTACATCTTGTTTGTCGCCCTCCTCAGTTGCCGACTTCTTGGGGCCACTTGTCATCCTCTTTGCACTGGTTGGGTCGTGCTTGGTACTTGCATTTGCATTGTCCTTGCCAGGCCATAGGTGAGGTGGCATGCCGTACGAGGGCTGAAACCTGTTGGCGGTGTGGTATTACGGAGGCCAACTCCCTGAATTGGTCGTACAAGAGTGCCAAAGGGTGAGTGTACGCAGGTCCAGAATATCCTTCGGTGAACGATCTGCCATCAAGCTGTGTCCTTGATCAAATTTCCGATGGTGTTGGTCAACACGCACGATTGATTGATTAGGGCACGATGAACGGACGAGTTGACCATATCAGCGAGTTGGTTGGCATCCGGCGGTCTGCGGGCTTTGATTTGGTCTAGTTCTTCGGATGCGAGAATGCGAGGGATGTCTCCTTTTGTGGCCACTACGCCACGTGTCACTTTCGGGGCTTGAAAGTACTTTTTCATTGCTTCGGCCGGGTATTCTTGGTGCTGCAGCTTTTGTTACGTCGTCATCTTCCCCCGAGGCCGAAACCTCGTTGTCATCGAAACTTCTCCATGCCCTTTGCCATCCGTCCTAAGAGGAGCCGGAACAAAAATCGGTCGATTTTCAGCATCGACCATTGGTGTTCCGTCCTCCCCGACGACTTGCATGTACGACATCTTGATCTTGGTTGCTTACTGTCCCACTGGGCGTGCCAAAAAGTGTGTTGACGTCAAAAGTCGCCAACACACCGTTGTCCGGAGAGTCCACCGAAACCCGGGCGATACGAGGTCCTGTGCTCCCAACGGACCGGCTCGGCTCGCCGATTCTCGTGTGCGGCTGGTGCGTGCCGGATGGTTTTCCTGCAAACCAACAAAGACAATAAAAGGTGTAAAATTCCGGGTCATCGGCCCGGATAGACCGATGTGCAGCCATGGCCGATTACGGCGTAAGATAGACAAAATCGGCCATCGACGAGGGAGCAGCACGGCCCATCCATTTATGTATTAAATGCCAGGCAAACGAGCTGTGATACAAACTATACGAAATCGGCCGATGCTATAACATGCGATCGGTGGCTAGCGGCCGATTTCGTCGGTAAACGATCAAATCATTAAGACTTTGCGGGGATGCATTATCGAATAAAATGTAAACAAGGTAATTATTAATGGGATGTAATTAATTTGATAGCAAGAAGATGGTTTAATCATCAATTAGAGCGATAAATCGGCCGATCGGGCATCCGGCGATTCTGCCATTGATTATAACAATGAGTTATTAGATCATATCTAGATGTATAATGATGATCATTGAAATCGTACTAATAACTCGGGTCCAAAGGCGGTTTTAACAGATTTAGCTAATTGAACATAAAACAGCTAATGAACGTGATAAGCAATCGGCTAAACACTCAGAAAGAACGATAAGACAAATACAACCACACGGATCCGAATCGACCGGTCGCTCCAACGGGACAAGTCAGGCGATGGCACACGGCTGGACCAGGTCTAACGGCCGCGCACGCACGGCCGATTCGGGACAAGCATAATCATAAACGCCTTAACTATGAAAGTAAATCTACATCCTATCCAATCGGTGCATGCGCCTAGGACAAGTCAACTATCGCAAAGGCAAACACGGGACACGTCAAGCTGAATCGCACGATCGAATCGGCTAAGATGTAAGAGAAATTTCATAGCGGCTACTGTGACTCGAACGACCGAGATACGAGCCAATCGGCGTTGTGAGCAAAGGCTGGGACGGGGAGGCGGGACAAGTCAAACTACCTCCACCACGAGCCGGACCGGGTCGACTTGACTCATCCGGCCGATACTCACTACGACGGTCGAAAACGGATCCGGTCGTCGGATAACTAGCAATTAAGCCATCTAATTACGAACAATGCGCCGAGAATTAGACGACATAATTACCTTGTCAAGCCGACTTGTTGTCGGCCAGGAGCCCAGAAGATCCCGCGCGAAAACGATAAAGACTTGACGAGAAAATTAGGGTTTGGCGATGCGCCGAAAGTTGTATTGGATGTGAATCGAGTTTACGGGTTACATCGAGTACAAATTTATACCCGGCACAAAGAATCCTACTCGGACCCTCTTCGGGCCGATTTCCTAACTGACTAGGATCCTTTTCCAAAATTAAACTATTATTTCTAATTTTACAACGTGGGCCGGGCCCATCAATGTTATGCTCTTACGTTGGCGTCCGCGCACGATTCTCGGGAGGGACGCGCCCTTTACTCGCCCAAGCGGCCGTCGGCCTTACGCCCACCGGCCCTCTTTGACCTATAGTCGGCGACAATGGGTCCCTTGGTCAAAAACCGGCGTCAAC
>JAUNZO010000220.1:0-68376 GCA_031894775.1 Chloris gayana | reverse complement strand
ATATATAAATTTATATACGACGATATAGGGAAAAAAACTGAACAGGAGGTTTCTGAAAGCAAGGTAATTCATGTAGAAACTCAGTTTCCAGATGCAAAACATACTTTTTGGGATTCGTAGAACATTAACTACTATAAGATCGAATGCACGACTTCTTGTTCTGTATCACATGCTTCATCACAGTAGCTAATATGCATATTTATGAAACAAATAAAGAGTAACCTTCAAGCATTGGATGTCAACTTTGAGTGACATTACATGCTAGAGGGGGTATATCTGACCTTAGGCATACAACAAACACATTCACAGTTATGATTATTCAACAAAAGCAAAAGCATTGAGCAAATTACCGTGAGATGAACTTTTCGGACCATCTTCCTTCTTTAACTCCTTTTACCAGCATCCTAAAACCATGAAGTAATGTTAAATAATCAAGAAGTTCACATCTTGTAATGATATGGAAGGAGTACATAATATTTGGACAAGAACAGAGAGTACAGGAGACGAACTCATTCTTTTGTGTTTTAAATCTTATATCTCCAAAAGCACGAGATACAGAAATGTCTCCACATATGCGCCCATCAGTAATCTACAGCAAAGTATGAAACTTCATAAATACAAGAGTCCACATAAGAGACACATATTGATATTTCAACACTTCACAGTCAAACTTCAGCAACTCAGCATACAACCAACTCCAACCAGTGTAATTATTACCTTAGAATGTGAGTGTATTTCTACAGTATCTTAAGTCGTATGAACAGATGTAACGAGAAAAAAAGCATAGATGGTCCACAAGAAAAATAGAAAAGAAAAAAAAACATATACGCAGATGGCTTGTCTATCACGAAAGGTGCGGCAACAAACCAAACAGCACAATGTTTCCATAGTTGCCCTATAGATTGGATATAACGGTTAAAGTCTGGGGAAATTGAATATGTCTGTCTTTGCATACGAGTGGCAAGATATGTAAAGGACAAGGTTGTGATGGCTAGGGGAAAACTAGGAGATCGATCAGAACTCTGGCAGAGAAACACACCCATCCACCTGCTGCTCTGATCCGCTTGACCTCTTCAAGGGACGTTTTGTTATTCCCATAGGGTCGATGAGAGTTGGTCAAAGCTTCAGGTCTTCCACCACGTGATACAACCTGCTATTCACAATCAAAACCGCCTTATCACACATAAGAAAATTAAGTTTTGGATACATATAAGTAACAAATTCTGATTCACTTTCATATTTTCAGTATTTGACACGGCAACAAGATGGTACTAGGTTGAGAGAAATGCTGGTACCAAGCACGAGTCTCCAATGTGCGAGACAACAAGGACATCGTTCCTCAGAAACATGGCCGTGGCAGTAGCGCCAGAGTCATCGTCCTTGTCCATTTGCTCAAGCCTGGCAGAAGCAACGACATACTAACATATTAGGAAAAGGTGCCATGCAACAATCTGCAAGTGGAAAGAGCTGCAGAACAAACTTTGGATGATCAAATAGAACTTTGAAGACAGAGACTGACCAGGTGGAGAGTTTTGCGTCCACGGCCTCGAAGGCACGCTGAATGGCGGCCGTGATGGCCTCGACATTCTTGGTGCTGAGCACCGCGCCGCCGTCCAACGCGGCCACGCACTCCTTGTAGAGCTCCTCCCTGCAACACCAAGTAGATGAATAAAGTGACCAAGTGGGGGAAAGCTTTTTTTTTTTTTGAGAGAGAGAGAGAGAGAATTAAAACAAAGAAAGCAGAGGATGGGGTGCGTGCCTGAGGAACTCGACCGCGGAGAAGCCGGCGTGTCCGTCGAAGACGGCGGCGAAGGAGAACCCGTCGAGGAGCGCGCCAGGGCGAACCACGACGTCGTCCTCCATCTCGTCGCGGGCGCCCTGCAGCTTGGCGCTGCCCCACCGGATGGCCTCGAGCCCCGACGACGGCGGTCCCGTCGTCGCCACGCCGCCGGCCGCCGTCGCGTGGCAGCGCGCGCCCCGGCCGCAGCACAGGCCCGCGATGGAGCCGGCGCCCGCGGCGGGCGGCAGGCGCGGCGCGCGCGGGCTGAGCAGCGCCATTTTTGGATTCGGTTCGCGGGATTGATCTCTCCCTCGCTTACTGATTCCGTGCGCTGGAGCTTGGCAGGGATAAGAGGGCGAGCGCCACCGCACACGAACTCGGAGCCGCGAACACCGTCTGAGGCGGAGGCTGCTCCGCGGGACGCCACGTCACATCGTGCGCTGCTAATCACTCGCTACGTTTTTGTTGCGCGAAGTCGACCATTTCATCAGTACATGTACGTGAGGATGGTGCGGTAGTACATCGGAACTCAGGCCATGTACTTCCTTGTCTGCGTTGTAGGACCAGATTATACGGTACACAAAAAGCCAGAATAGGGAGAATTATGGTGTGTTTGGTGTAGCTTATTGCTTATGATCCGGTTTATTCGTGAAAATTGTTTATGTAGCTTATTCAGCTTATCATTACATAAGCAATTAAACTGTTTGGCAAAATAGCTTATTAAAATGGCTTATGAGGTGAAATGATGAAATGAGTGCATAAGCTCGCTTATTGTTTGTTTGGTAATAAACTCGCTTATGGCTTCAACCTGTTTGAGTATGAACTTATGACTTATGGTAGCATAAGTTGTCTCATAAATCGGTTCATAAGTTATACCAAACACACCCTTAGTTAAGATAGTGGTTTGAAACACCCCTAATTCTTGCCACATGTAATGCATTTATTAATGGTTACAATAAACTTTCACATACAGTACATATTTGCTTAGTGAGTGCTTAGCAGTTAGATCTTACTTTTTAGGTAGTTCACAATAAGAAGATCACATTTTCCTTACTCAATTGGAACGGAATCGCGCTACACACGCGACTCGAATGTCCGACTCCGTTTACGATCACGGCTCCTCCGTCTTCTCCCAACAATACCGTCGTCTTCTATTCAGTTCCGTTGGACCTTCCAAGGCCCAAACACCAGGCCAGAGTCAATACTGAGATCTGGTCTATTCATATGATCGCATCCCAAAAACTCCCAGACGTGATCTTTTCTAACTTCGTTTCCTTGTATCCTGAACAATCGTCAGCTTCGATCCAATGATATACTCTGCGGCAAGAACGACTTAGGGTTTAGCTTGGCCTGAAAATATACGAGATATTAGTAATACGTTTTTTTATTTTTCATTGAACAATTTTGTTTGTGGGTGAGAGTAAAACTAGATTGAACAACTAGAATTGCTCTGGCTATGACCCTGATTATTTGCCACAGAGTTAACCTAAATATATGAGTACTTGTGGTTTGCTTATAATGATTAATTTTAGGTGCTTGATCCTCAACATAAAAGCGTCAAATCATTTGCTGAAAATTCAACAAAAAACAACAAAGCAAAAATATATTGAGGGCCTGATCAACTTAAGTCATTGGATCGTGCAGAGTTACGAAATCAGCAGCATAAATGATCTAGAAGACTGCTCCGGTGTTTCTTCTTGCTGGGCTTGGGCTTTGAGTTATTTTTTATTGGTAATTGCTTGGGCTTTGAGATGTCACTGAGATACAGCGGCTCGTCCTTTGGAGGTGCCATGCCGTCAATGCATGCTGTCAAGAAATCAGACGTATGTATAGCAGGGCTCCAATTGGAATGATTTTAACTATTACTCATATACAATTACTCAATTTTGTATAGTACTCCCTCCATGTTTTATTTAATGACGTTCTCACAAGTCACAATATTTGTTAGTTCTTTTCCAGTTCATTTTTTTATGTCCTAACGTCAATATTTGAAGGAAGGAGTACTCCCTCCGTTCCTATTTCTAAGCATTCCTAGAATCCCAATGTAGAAATAGTCAATAGAGAAAAGGTTATTTTACACTACCTTATCAATTGTTCACCTACCCACCAACTCATTAATTTTTGTCATATTTCTAGAAATGCTTATATTGTGAAAAAAATTTTGAATCCTTAGAATGCTTATATAAAGGAATGGAGGAAGTAGTTATTAGAGCATCTCCAATAGTCTGTCTACAAGTGAATAGCCAAAATCCTGATTTTGCTATTATGTAAAACAATATAGCTAGCAAAGAAATAATGAAACCCAACAAACTCTCTATTTTAACCTTCTCTCTATCCAAGTTATTGTGGGCTTCATAATTTTACGTGTGGACTTGATTTGCCTCGCTTGACACGTTTGGGTCCTAGGGTTGTTTGTTCATCCCATCATAGAGGAACGAAATCGAAAAAGCTGGTGTTCGTCCTCCTCCTCTGTTCCCATTTGCCATGGATGAGGCCTTGAGCTCCAATCGGTGTGGTGAAAGTGGGATAGGCTGGATGGGACCGGGGTGGGGGGGGGGGGTAGGGATCGGTTCCTCTAGTACACCCATTTGAAGGAAAAAAAATAGTTAAAGGCCATGAGAAATTGTTCTTGCTTGGGCGGCCATGCATGTTCTTGAGCTCGAGCTTGGCTCTAGAGGAGGGATATGACTAAGGGACACGTGAGAGGCAGCTATGGTGTTGTGGCTGACTGCTCACCTCGACCGCTCTCTCCTTGGTCGGGTTCCCGTAGTTCCCCTACATCATGCTCAAGTGGCTATCCTCATTATTGATCGGCGCCGGTGAAGGAGGCACAACTCGAGAAAGGAGCAGTGAGAGCGCAGGAGAAAGAGGCAGCACACGGATACCGAATGAGCCACGGAAGCCAAACTTGACATACCGAGACCTCCGTACGACGAGCGAGTAAAATTAGATAAAGAGATGAAGAGGCTGTTGGAATCGATTTTTTTCACCAAATTTACCTTTCTAAGTTATTTTACCGAGCCTCTAGAGGTTAGATGATTGTATGGAAATTTTATGTTTTCACTAACTTTTTTTTTGAGATGGAAAGACTCTTCAATTAACCAAGAGTGCCGCAAAATCGCGAACAATCATCAACTGAATACAAGCTGGTAGGATATCCAATTTAGGATTCTTTCCTGACCGACACTCATATCCTAGTACCACTAGTTCATGGGCTACAAAATTACAAGACTAAGATTTAAAAGTAACATTTCCCTTGATAAAACCATGCTTCGACATATTGGAGAGATCTACGAGAGTACGAGACCACCAACAACACTTTGATGGAAAGAAGATGACATGACCACTTGTTTCACCATCATCAAAGGCATCTGTTTCAATTATGACATGCCCCATGCTGAGATCCCTCATTACTCTTTGATGAGGACATCTCTCGGGGCATGTCATTGACAAATGTTGATCAAGACACTCAGCCTCATGGCTACGCTTATGAGAGACCAATGACTCGGACCAAAACAAAACAACTACACCATGAGGTGAATCTTTTTGTTAATGATTGTGAACATGGTTCTCTTAAGAATTTTGTACTACACAATGGAGGTACATTACTTGTTCTCAGGTTTGAAGAACAAGTTTAGGGCGTGGCGGCCACTTGACACCCCAAGAGAGCAAGTTGAACTCGAAGGCCTGAAGCACTGATTCTGTTGTTCAAATGCCGGAGCAATTCTGTCTTATTCTGGAGTAGATCATCATATGTTTTATATATGGATGGAAAGCTTATGAAGTCTACTTTCAGATGGAACAAACGGCACCTCCATCGGAGCTTTGTGGACGGAGCTATGCCCATTTTGGTGAAGACTGTTTCAAAACCGTTTCATTTCAAAGCATGTCCGATCTGAACATTGTGTTTTTTTTTCTTTCCTGTGCGACTTTGCTTGCCTATTTCGCTCCAGGCCCATCTAACTTCGGTTTAGCCTAACTAGGAGGGGTATTCCTAGTATAAATAACCCTTGTACACCTGGTAGAAACCTTAACCACGAATTAAACTCAGAAAAATGAGAAAAGACAAGTGTTCTTATCCTTAGGGTTGTGTCATTGCTTCCCCTTTGAGGATTGAGAGTCTTTCTCTACCATTTATTCTTGTGTTTTCTTGTGATTTGCAAGAGCAATGCCTCTACCTTGCGTGGTTTAGCTTAGGCATCGACCAAACCGTGTGGTTAGACGAAATCATTTGTCATAGGTGGTTGTTCTAGCAGCTGTTGGTGCCATCGGTTCGTTACGTTGCACGGGTCCAGTTATCCCTAGATCATACAAAGAGAGGATCCTACAACGAGAAGATCGGGCAAACCCCCGTATCATCTTGGTATTCAGAGCTACGGTTTTCTCGGTAGGATCTTTATCCTCGTTATTATCCCCTGTTGTTTACTACCCTAAATAGAAAATATCAAAAATTTCTACCTCTCATAACATGATCTGAAATTTCAGTGAGTTTTGTTAAGTTCTAGTCCAATAGATCGAGTTTGGTTGCTGAATCTTTGTGTTTCCCTTCGTATTCCGCCTCTTATTTATTTTCCACATTAATTCCCCATCAAGATTTGTATTCCCCATGTTCTTGTGTTCTTGGATAAATCCATTTTGATCCCGAAATATTTTCGCGGTCACATCTTGTCGGTGTTGTGAAACCGGCCGACAAGTAAATTTGTGTTTTGAAGGGATCGACGCTACTACTCGGATGGGCCTTGGATGATTTAGGAGAGCGTGGTTTATACTGGTTCGGGCAATCGAAGCCCTACGTCCGGTTCGAGGATTGTTCGTGTTTCGTCTTGTGAAAAGAGCTACAAATGATGCGAGGGAGGAGGGTTGCTCCAAGCCTCTCGCGTGCAATGCGCTCTAGGATGTGTGTACGATGAGTTCGATTAACCCGATCCGTGGTGTGTGTCTCCCTTCTTGCGTGTGCGTGGGGTCCCTTTTATAGTCCAAGGGCCAGGCCACTTACAGGTGGGGTCGAGTTACCACATGTCGTCCCAAGGGGGTCGGGGCCGCCGTGCATTACCCCGCTCGCATGCGGGCCGCTTTGGGCGCTCCGGTCGTGCGGCGTACGGTCGGTCTTGATTGGTAGCGCCGGAGTCAATGCCGCGCTCGTCACCGTGGCAGCCGTCCTGTCGCATGGCGGTCTCCATCCGTCACTCCCGTTCATCATGGCTCCGGCAGAAATGGGGTTGGCGCCTCCGTCTTGTCGTCGAGCCGGGGTGTCGGGCGACGCGTGAAGATGAGACAAGAGGAGCTGCGCCGATCTCACCCGATCCCCGTGGATTGGTGAGTTCCCGAGCGGAGTTATGGCGATCCTGTTCACCCGTGAGGCTTCATGAGGAAGCCATTTGCCCCCGAGTCGGCGAGGCGGGGACCGCCGAGCCCGTCCGAGTCCCGGACGGGAGAGGCGAGGACCGCCGGGCCCGCCTCGAATCCCGAGTCGGGCGAGGCGGAAGTGGTGCACCCGCCCGACCCGGAGTCGGGCGAGGCGGAGGCCGCAGGTAGCCCTCTCGAGCCCGGGCGGACACCGTTGGTCATAGAAGGAAAGATTACGAGGCTATTGTCTCGTCAATCGCTTGGCCTCCGTCCGGCCACGAGCCATCGGTGGGCTCGGTAATGATCACGCTGCTCGCAGCCTAAGCTAGCGCTAGCGTGCGGCGCCGCGGAACGGGACAGGAGGGTACTGCGCCGGTCACATCACGTCTTGTTGGTGAGACGAGTTCCCGTGCGCTGCAATTGCGCCTACCGGCCCGCCGTAACTCCTCCCCCATCCGGTGGGTGAGGTCGCTTCTCCGCGAAGCAAAGGCAAACGCGGCAGGATTGCGGTCGCACCCGACGCCGAGCTCGGGCGAGGCGGAGATCGTGGGCCCGCCCGACCCAGGGTCGGGCGAGGCGGAGATTCATGGAACCATCCGCCTCGGGGTCGGGCGGGGCGGAAGTCGTGGACCTCGCCCGACCCGGGGTCGGGCGAGGCGGAGGTTTCGGGCCCCACCTCTCGTATCCTTTATGCGTACAAGACGGAGCTGTTAGCCCGCTATTAAGTACCATGATTAGGGTTCCCTAATCTAGGTACCCGACAGTAGCTCCCGAGCCTTGGCGGTGGCCGGGGGCAAAGGGTCGCCGTCGAGGCTTTTTCCGACCAACCCTCGGGTTTTCCTGTGTATTTGTTTTCCGGTGGGTGCGCGCGAGCGCACCCGCCGGTGTAGCTTCCGAGCCTCGGGGCAAGTAGAATACTTGCGCCGAGGGTTAACAATTTTGAGCGTTTTATCATTTATTTGCGAAAGCGAGCCCCGAGTCTTCGCTCGTTGCTCGGATCCGCCCGAGGGCTGCTTCGTCTTTTTATTTCGTTCACACCCACGCGTCTTTACGGTAAGACGAGGCGTGCGGTGAGCGGCCACGTCATTCCTCGATGGTTCGATGCGTGGTGCTCGTTTAAGCTCCAAACGGGAATGTCCGAGTGATGGCCTCGGCGTGCCCTTAGCGGGGATCCGATGGAGACTAGCCGGAGTCGGCCTCATTCATATCCGAGTGCCTCGTCTTTTGTGATCTCCGACCCCTTTCGATCGGGGTCGGCGGGCTCGTCGCCCTCCCTTCGCGGGATTCAAGACCACGGCTTTTTCAACTCGGACTCGGACGCCGTCGATAGATGCCCATTGTGCTACGGTGCACGGGTGTTGATCGCTAAGGATCCCTCTCTAACAACCCCTCACTTAATTTTGTCCAGGGGCGGGCGTCCGAACCCTTTCGCAGGGCCGCCCTTCGAACCCCCGGGTCGGAAACCGGGCGTCGAGGCGTTTTCATCCCCTAGCCTTATATACCCGCAGGCCTCATGGGATTCCAAGCCCAATCGGCCCGTCATCGGGCGCCGTCGAGGCGCAACGGTTCGCCTCCCATGATGGCGCGCATCTCGCGGCGGTTCGCCGTAGATGCGGAACTTGCATTCGCATTATGGCTGCGCGTCGAGCGCGTGCGGCGGCCTCTTCGGTCCCCGCACTCGGTTAAATCGCGGAACGGTAGAGGTGCGGGAGTCGAAGTGCCGCGGAGGCGGTTGACATGACCGCTATTTAAAGGGAAAAAGGGGGGGGGACGCATCCGGTTACCTCTCTCTCGCCTCGCGCTCGCAAAAACCCATCCCCTTCCTTTGTTCTCGCGTGCTCCGTCGACTCGCCTTGCCGCGTCCGCCGCTCGCCGCCCTCCTCACTTCTCCCCAATCCACCGTCGCGCATCCGATCCGAGCCTCGCCATGGCGGATTGGATTCCGTCCCGCTGCACCGTCGGGTCCCTTGAGGCCCTTGTCGCGCGCGGACTCCCGATGCCGCGCACCGACGCCATGGAGTGGCCGGTGCCGGGAATGAGGCCCTGCCGGCACCGCCGGACGGCTACGTCGTCTCCTTCCGCCACTTCCACGAGCGCGGCTTGGGAATGCCGCCTCACCCTTTCTTCCGCGGCATCCTCCACCATTACGGGTTGGAACTGCAGTACCTCAACCCCAACTCCATCCAAGCACCTCGCCGCCTTCGTGGCGCCGTGCGAGGGCTTCCGGGGATCGCCCCCACTTCGAGGCTATTCAAGCACTTCTTCGATTGCCGGTTGGTGACGAAGAAGGACGCGGCCGGGAACCCTCGCGCCGTCCCCATCGGCAGCGCCGCCTTCCGATCGCGGGGCGGCCGGTCCAGAAGTACATCTCCATCGCCCTCACCGACTCCAACAAGGGCCGGCACGAGCGAGTGGTTCTACCTTAGGAACACCGCTGCCTCACCCCTCCCCGAGTTCACCGGCAACCTCATCAATGCCGCGCCGGAGAAGTGGCACTTCGGGGTGCCCGGCGACGAGAAGAGGGGGATCGCCGCGCCGTTGGACGCGGTGGAGGCGCTCGACCGAGCCGGCGTGACCGGCGTTGGGGTCATTGGCTCCTACCACCTGCGCCGGCTCGCACCGCTGCAGGCCCGGCATCGGATGATGTCGGAGATGGGAAGTGACTTCAACCGGGAGGGAACCTGCATGGTGAACCCCGGGCGGACCCTCGGATTTCGCTCCGGGAGTTGAAGGCCCGACTCGCGGAGGCGATGCCGAAGACGGCCGCCGCGTGGGATCGGTTTGATTGGCCGGTCCCCAATCACCCACCAATGCTCCCGCAACAGGGGCGATTGTGTTTGTAAGTTTTTAATTCTGCCTTCGGTTGAGTCGGTTTTAAGTTCCGACCTCTCTTACTTTTCTACTTTTGCGCTGTCGCCCCCACTTGTTTCCGTGTTGCGGAGAGGTTTGCAGTTCATTCCTTCCCCCGCCCCATTGCCCGAGGATGCCGACGTCCGGCCATCAATCGGGCGCGCGCCGAGGAGCAAAAAGCTCGAAAGGACGCCAAGAAGGCCCGAAGGCGGCGCGGCAACAGCGGAAGGCGGAGAAGGAGCGCCGGCGCCGTTCGGGCCGGATCGTCCTCTCCGAGAGCAGCAGCACCGACTCCGACGACGACGATCGGGGTGACGACGAGGAGCTCGTCGACATGTCCCCTCCCATCGACGAGCTCGCCGAGGAGGAGGACATCGAGCGAGGGCCCGACTCGGCCGGCCCTCTCGGAAGTGGACCCCGCCGGACGACGTCGGCACGTCGCTCGCCGGCCCGAGCCGAGAAGGAGCGCCGGGCTCCCCGCAGCCGAGGCGCATGCCGGCGCCGCAGCGCCGACTTTGGCGCCCTCCACCACCACAACGCCGACCACCCCGGCCGCCGTGCCCGGGTCGCGGCCCCGATCTCCGCGGTCGTCACCACGCCGCCCCGCCGCCCGCACACCAGGTCCCCGCGGCGACGACCATGGCAGGGGCAATGATGGCCTCGGCCGCCGCGGTGACGTCGACCGTGGTGACCGTAGTGCCGGCGGCGGTGGCGGGAGGGCTCGCCTCGACGACGATGGCAGCGATGGCCTCCGCGGCCCCGTCGGCGTCCGTTCGAGCGCCGGTGATCGCGCCCGCCGGCGGCTCCGCTCCGGCGGTGGCCGCGACCCTGTCGGGTCCGAGTACGGCCACGCCGGCCTCCATGACCTCTTTATCCGTGGCGCCGAAGCCGGCGACGGCGCCGAGTCTTTCGGTAACGTCGGCCCCGCGACAGCGGCAGCGCGAGTGCCCGCGGGGCGGCACTTGGCAAGAGGCAGCGTGAGGATCTCGGGTCGGCGGTCAGCCCGCCACCCAAACGACAACCGTACCGGTAAGTGTTGCTTCCTTCCGTCTTTCTTTCTTCTTTCTCGTCTTTCGGTTTGTTGATTCGCGCATCCCGCAGGGGTCCGTTGGCCGGGGCTCGAGCAGCCGGCCCCGGGGTCGGAGGCCCTCGCTGCGCCATCCCCGGCGGCCCCTCGGCCGGCCAGCACCAAGGCGGGGGTCGGCCGGAGACGGCGGCGCCAACGATGGCCATGGTGACGGCGGCTACCAACTCCGCGCCGTTTCCGCTGCAGGGTCCTCCGCCGAGCTCCTCCGCCACGCCGCACCGGCCCGGCGCCGGAGCCGGGGTCGTGCACGTTGTGGGACCCCAAGGGCCGACGCACACTTTTGACGAGCCGGCGGAGCAGCACAATTTGGGGCGCGTTCCGCCACGATCGCGGTCGAGCCGCCAACGTCTTGGACGCGGCGCTCCATCTCGTCGAGTCGCCGGCGGAGCCGGCCGAGGTGAGCGCGTGTTCATTCCTTCGCGCAATATCGGTCTCTTTTTGCTTCGCTCATGATTTTCTCCTCCTTTTCGGACCTCGGATATGATGAACCGGGCCAAGCATGCCCGCATCCGCTTCCAAGAAAGGGAACGGGCCCGCCTTGATCGGGAGGCGCAGAGCGCCACGGAGCAGGCCCTCGGAGCCGTCCGAGAGGCCGAGGACGCGAAGAAGGAGAGGGCCGAGGCGGCCGGGTGGCGGCCGAGGCCAATGATGCGCGCAGGGCGGCCGAGTCCCGCCTCGGCCGAAGCCACCAAGAGGGCCGAGGCGGCGGAAGAAAGGGCCAAGAAGGCCGAGTCCGATGCCGCGAACGCCCGCCGGTGGCCGAGTCCCGGCCGGCCGAGGTCCAGGCGGCAGTGGTGAGGGCGTTGAAGGCCGAGGAGGACGCGGCGAGCGCGCGCGAGGCGACGGACACCGAGCGCAAGCTCAAGGAGGCCGCCTCCCAATCGGTCTCCAAGCTCACTTCCCAACTCTCGACGTTGGAGAGTGAGGTTAATCGTAAGTTTCTTTTTTTTTTTTTTTTTTTTTTGGTGTCATATCTCATGATTTCTTCTCCCTTTTCATTTTCGTAGCTCAAGATGGACCCGGACGGGCTGCGGCAGGAAGAAGTTCGGCTCGACCGAATCCGCATCGGTGCCGAGTTCCTCCGCAATGAGCTGGAGGTGCCACGACCGCCCGGGACCACCAATTTGGAGCCGCGCCTTCTCTCCATCACCAATCGTTTTGGTGCTCGCGGCGTGAGAGTTTTGAAGCCGGGGTCCCGTGGACTCGGTACCGGAGCAGTACACACTTCGAGGACAACCTTGACCTCGACACGCTTGCACGGCCGGGCATGGTGCCCGCTTCTCCGAGCAGGAGATCGAGGACATGAAGAGGAAAGCCGCGCCGATCGCCGCCAAGCTTGCCGAGCTCCTCGCCTCGCACGCCTTCCCGCCGCCGCCGTCGCCGCATGACGAGTAGATAATGTAATGTGTTAGTTGAGTCGGCCGAGTGGCCGATAGTCGAGTCGGCCGGGTGGCCAAGATGTGAAGAAGAACTCGCTTATTTTGTGAACAAGTTATCCGTTTTAATTTCGTTCAAAATTTCTCACATGTTCCCCTTTTGTGGCTTCCTTCTCATTCGGACCGTCTAGTAGCCTAGGATTCCTCATTCGATTGATCGGTGACTTAGGCCGCTCTTAGCCGCCGGGCGTCGAGTCCCGAGTCGGCCAATCGGATCGGCCGAGTGGTCGTTGGCGTTCCGGTCCCGTCCGAGTTGGACTTGCACTATGGGATTAAACTTCGTTCGAAATTTTAAACTCTTGCCCTTTCGTGACTCCTTTCTCTTTCGGACCGCCTAGTTGCTTTAGATTTTTCATTCGGTTGATCGACAACTCGGGCCGCTCCTAGCTGTAGAGGCGTCGTAGTCCCGAGCCGACCGGTCGGACCGGCCGAGCCATCGTCGGCGCTTAGGTTCCGTCCGAGCCAGGCCCGCACCGAGGGATTTTCGTGTGAGTTCCGCAGCCGTGGGCACAACCGGGACCCGCACACGGCCTCCTTTGCACACCCGCCGGGTGTTCGGCGGCCGGCAAATTTGGACTTTACTCGTCATTTGTCGAAAACAACAAGAAAGAGAGAAAGGTTGTCTCTTTATTTCATTTGCATAAATAACTGAAACAACAAGCTAAGGGTAAAAGCGACGTAGCTGCTCGATGTTCCATGCGTTGGTGAGCACGTTTCCGTTGGCGTCCTTGAGCTTGTACGTGCCGGGTCTGAGCACCTCGGCTACCGTGTAGGGCCCTTCCCATGGCGGAGTTAGCTTGTGCCGGCCTTGATTCCCCCGGAGAAGTCGAAGGACGAGGTCGCCGGCTCGAAGGCGCGCTTCTTGATCTTGCGGTCGTGGTAACGGCGGAGTGCTTGTCGGTATCCGGCTGAGTGCAGCAGGTGCAGCTTCCCTTGTTTCGTCGATTTGGTCCAGCGCATCTTCGAGATAACGCTTATTGAGTTCCGGATCGAAAACTTGTATGCGCGGAGCTCCATAATCCAGATCTCGTGGGTAGCACGGCCTCAGCCCCGTACACCATGAAGAAGGGAGTGTGACCCGTGGCTCGACTCGGCGTCGTCCTCGGGCTCCACAACACCGCACCGAGCTCTTTCGCCCATTTCCCGGCAAATGTTCCGAGTTTGCTGAATATCCGGGGTTTCGGTCCTTGGAGGACCATGCCATTTGCGCGCTCACACCGCCCGTTCGTTTGGGGGTGTGAGACGGCGGACCGATCAACTCGGATGCCCGGTGGTCGCAAAAGTTTAGGAACTTTTTCCCGTAAACTGCGTACCGTTGTCGGTGATGATTGTGTTTGGGACTCCAAACCGATGCACTATGTCGGTGAAGAATTTTACGGCCCGGTCCGAGTCGATTTTGCCTATCGGCCTCGCCTCAATCCACTTGGAGAACTTGTCCACGGCGACAAGCAAGTGGGTGTAGCCTCCTGGTGCCTTTTTGAACGGGCCGACCGGGTCTAGGCCCCACACGGCAAACGACCATGTTATGGGGATGGTTTGCGGGGCCCGGGCCGGCCGGTGTGTTTTACGTGCGTAATGCCGACACCCTTCGCAGGTGCGCACGACTTGCTCGGCCGTCGGCGATCGCGGTCGGCCAATAGAAGCCATGTCGGAAAGCGTTGCCAACGAGACTTCGTGGTGCGGCGTGATGTCCGCACGTTCCACCATGGATGTCCCGAAGCAGCCGCTTACCCTCATCGAGAGGGATGCAGCGTTGGAGGACGCCGGTGTGCCCTTTTGTATAACTCCTCGCCGATCACGACAAAGGTTTTGGCGCGTCGGCGAGTCGGCGCGCTTCCATGACGTCGGGAGGCAATTTTTGTCGCAACAGATAGTCGAGGTAGGGCTGCCGCCGATCATCTCGCCGACTTGGGCGCAGCCCCGAGTCCCCTTCAGGGTCGGGAGTCGAGTCGACCGGACCCGCCGTGTCGTCGTTGGCGCCAAGCTCGGCGACCAGGACCTCCGCGGTCTCGATCGGAGCTGGCTCTTGTTCTCCCTTTGCAGGGTCGGCCGCCGTTGGCTCCTTGATAGACGGCTCATCCCGGTCGCAAGCAAAAACGCCTACCGGTGTTGGCAGCCGATTGGATCCCATCTTGGCCAATGAGTCGGCCGTTTCATTGTCCCGCCGAAGGACATGTTTGACTTGGAATCCATCGAACTTTTCTTCAAGACGGCGGATCTCACCGCAATAAGCCGCCATCTTCGGGTTGGTGCAAGTCGACTCGTTCATCACCCGATCCACGACGAGCCGGGAATCGCCGAAGGCTTCGAGCCTACGGATCCCCGGATCAATCGCTGCCTTCATGCCGTTGAGCAAGGCTTCGTATTCGGCCACGTTGTGAGAGGCCGGAAAGTTGAGTCGGATGACGTATTGCATGCATGCACCTTTCGGCGAGATGAGCTGCCATCCGCTCCCAAAGACCCCTCTTCGTGAGGGAGCCGTCAAAGTACAGACCGCCAATGATCCGTTTCGCCCGGAACCACAGTAATCGGGTCTCCGTCCACTCGGCTATGAAATCTACCGAGTGTGTGATTTTATGGCGGATGGGTGCGTGTATTCTATACCCCGGTCCATTAATTCTAGCGCCCACTTCGAGATTTTCATCGCTACCTCCGGATTACCCAAAATTTCAGCAAGCGGGAAGGAGGAGACGATCGTCACGGATGAGAGTCGAAATAGTGCCGAAGCTTGCGCCGAGTGATGATCGGCGCGTACAACACCTTCTCGGATTTTCGGCCACCTCGTCTTGCGGTCGGAGAGGACTTCGCCGACGTAGTAGACCGGCCGTTGCACCTTGAGCGCCTTTCCCGGCTCGTCACGCTCCGCCACCAACGCCGTACTCACCACCTGATTTGTTGCCGCTACGTAGAGCAAGCAAAGGCTCCTTCTCGACCGGCGAAGTCAAGATCGGCGCGCTTGAAAGTTTGACTTTGAGGTGGTCGAGGGCCTCTTGCGCCTCGGCTGTCCGGACAAAGTTGTCCGACTTCTTGAGCGGACGATAAAGTGGCAGCCCCTTTTCTCCGAGTCGGGAGATGAAACAGCTTAGCGCCGCGAGGCAGCCGATGAGTTTTTGCACGCCCTTTACGTTTTTTATCGGCCCCATCTTCGCGATGGCTTCGATTTTCTCGGGATTGGCTTCGATGCCACGTTGCGAGACGCTCGTATCCCAAGAGCATCCCCTTCGGGACCCCAAAGACACATTTCTCGGGGTTGAGCTTGACTCGTTGACTCTCACCGCCGGAACACGGCTTCGAGGTTGGCGACCGGATCGTCGGTCCGAGTGGACTTGACTACGATGTCGTCCACATATGCCCGCACAATGCGTCCGATGAGGTCACCGAAGCATTTGGTCATGCAGCGTTGGTATGTGGCTCCCGCATTTTTAACCCGAACGGCATAGTGATGTAACAATGACGTGCCGAAGGGTGTGATGAACGCGGTGGCCTCTTGATCACCAATCCTTAGCGGAATTTGATGATAACCCGAATAGGCATCTAGGAAACACAGGGTTTCGCACCCCGCGGTCCAGTCAACTATCCGGTCTATGCGTGGCAAGGGAAACGGATCCTTCGGGCACGCCTTGTTGAGACTCGTGTAGTCAACACACATTCTCCATTTCCCGCTTTTCTTCCTTACAAGTACAGGGTTGGCAACCCATTCGGGATGGTACACCTCTTTGATGAAGCCGGCGGCAAGGAGCTTTGCTAACTCCTCACCAATTGCCCGGCGTTTCTCCTCGTCGAAGCGGCGGAGTCGTTGCTTGACCGGTTTCGATCCCGGCTTGATGTTGAGGGAGTGCTCGGCGATGTTCCTTGGGATTCCCGGCATATCCGAGGGCTTCCACGCAAAGATGTCCTTGTTGGCGTGTAGGAACTCGACGAGCGCGCTTTCCTATTTGTCGGAGAGCGCGGATCCGATGATGACCTTCTTCCCCTCGGGGTCGGCGGGGTCGAGGGGCACCATCTTGGTGTCTTTGGCCGGCTCGAAAGAGCCGACCGCCTTCTTTGGGGTCGGCGTGTCCTCCGACTCCGCAGTTGCGACCTGTGGGAAGTCGGACTTGTTGATGAGCGCCGCTGCCGCCTCGCAGCACTCCACCTCGCACTCGTAGGCACGCTGAACCGACGTGTTCACGAGTGATGATCCCCTTCGGACCCGACATCTTGAGCTTGAGGTAGATGTAGTTGGGAACGGCCATGAACTTCGCGTAACATGGTCGCCCGAGGATGGCGTGGTACGCGCCGGGAAGTCCACCACGTTGAAGGTGAGAGTCTCGGTGCGGTAGTTGATCGGCGTGCCGAAGGTGACGGGCAAGTCGATTTGTCCAAGCGGCACAGCCGTCTTTCCGGTACAACCCCGTGGAAGGGCTCGCCCGATGGCCGGATCCGAGAGCGGCCGATCCCCATGGCATCAAGAGTCTCTCGCATACAAAACATTCGGACCACTACCCCCATCCATCGGCACCTTAGTCGGTCGTTTGTTGGAGACGATGGGGTCGACGACGAGCGGGTAACGTCCGGGTCGGGAACGCGCTCGGGGTGGTCGCTGCGGTCGAACGTGATTGCCGCCTCGGACCACTTGAGGTAGGTCGGGGTCGCAGGTTCGGCGGCGTAGACCTCGCGCCGCTCCTCGCTTCGGTGCCGCCCGGAGGAGCCGGTCCCGCCGCCCCGAAGATCATGAGGCAGCCGGTGGTTTGCGGGAAACCGACATCCGCGTCCTTGTCGTCGCCGTCGTCGTTCTTGGGGCCGGGGTTCTTGGGGTCGAACTTCCTCGCCTTCGTACCCGGGAACTTGAGCATCGGCCCGCAGTCCTTGAGGGCGTGGTTGACGGGTCGGCCATGGTTGGGACACGGCGCCTCCAAAGCATCTTCTCGAAGTGCCGGCCCTTGTTGCCGTCGTCGCCAGCCGGCTTCTTCGGCTTGCGCTCGGCGGCGGCGACGAGGTTTGTGTCACGGCGGCACCGGTCGCCGCTCTTTCTCGCTTCGCTTCTTGTCGTGCGGGCGGACGGGCCCGCACCGGAACTCTCGTTCCGCTTTGCCTTGCCCTTGGCTCGATGAAGGAGGGCATCCACGGCGTCTTCTCCGGAGGCGTGGCTGGTTGCCACGTCGAGTAGCTCCTTGACGGTGCGCGGGTTGTTGCGGCCGAGTTCGTGCACCAGCCCTCGTTGTTGGTGCCGGCGATGAACGCCGAGATCACCTCTGCGTCGGCGAGGTTGGGGAGCGTGTTGCACTTGCGGGAGAAGCGTTTGACGTAGTCCCTCAAGGACTCGTCCGCCGCCGGCGGCAGGTCCCGAGGTCCCACGGGTTCCCGGGCGCGTGTACGTGCCCCGGAAGTTGCCGATGAAGGCCTCCTCCAGTGTCCCACCAATCGTGGATCGAGCCCTCCGGGAGGTGCTCGAGCCACATCCCGGCCGAATCGGCCAAGAAGAGTGGTAAGTTGCGGATGATGAACCGCTCGTCGGTGGCGCCGCCGGCTTGGCATGCCGGGCGGTAATCCTCCAGCCATAATGCGGGGTTCGTCTCCCCGTTGTATTTGGTGATGCTGCCGGGGGCCGGAATCGCCGGGGCACCGGAACCCGCCGAATGGCGGGCCCAAAGGCCTTGGGCACCGTCATAACCGGAGGTTTATCCTCCTCCGGATCGAATCGCCCTCCGCGCCGGGGCGTACCCGTGGTCCTCGGCTCGCGCCTTGGAGCGCGGTTTTGTTCCCGGCGCCGGCGGTCGGGTATCGCGTGCGTCGCGCGACTCGCCCATCCGCCGCCGAACCGACGGCGAAGTTCCTGCTCCGCTTTGCTCGCCGGTTGGGTGGGCTGAATCCTTCGGTCCCCGGGCCGGCTTGGCGTGTGGTAGGAGGCACCGGCCTCTTTCCGCCGCGCGGCGGAGCTCCGCTCACGCTCGGCCCGTTGGACGGCCGCCAAGTCCGAGGAGGTCTCCGACCTCCTCTTGGATCCTCCGCCGGTCCTCATTGACCGGTTGCGGAAGCGCGCGCATCGATGTCGCGGCCGCAGCCACGTTCCGGCTGGGCCTCTCGCACCTGGGAACGAGGTGGTTTGCCTCGTCCAGGATCTTTCTTTGGGCTTCGCGCCCACGCCGGCGAGCGAGTTCGCGCTGCGCCCGGCGCCGCGTTACCTCGCACTCGAGGCGTTCGCGCTCCTCCTTCAACCGCCGCTCGGTCTCCGCGACCTCGCGTCGGCGTCGGAGCAGCTGCTCTAGGTCGTCCTCCTCCCGGGCTCGGGGCTTCCCGAGGGGTTTGCCGTCGTGGCACCGCGGCGTGCGGCTGTGCGTTCCGGCACCGCCGGCGTCTACCGCCGCGGACGGCGGCGCTGCCCTGGCCGGGAGCCCGGCGGCTGCCGGGGCCGCACGGCCCATGTCGTTGATGCCGTCGGTGTCGCCGGTGTCCCCGTCTTCCACCATCATGCACTCCCGCGAGGGTGGTGGCCGGCGGTATCGGACCCATCGCCGAGTCCGCCATGCCCGCGAGCTCCGCGCCGGCGGACACGGCGGGAAAGCGGTGTAGAGACCGGGAGGTCGGCGGGAGAACGCGCGACAGGCTCCCGGCTCCGGCCACGATGAACTCCGTGCTCCCGAAGGTCACGAGGGCGCCTCGAGTCCGGCCGACGGTGTGGCTCGCCATCTTCAAGATCGTCGAACGCGTCGAGGTCCCCTACCTGGCGCGCCAACCGTCGGTGTTGTGAAACCGGCCGACAAGTAAATTTGTGTTTTGAAGGGATCAACGCTACTACTCGGATGGGCCTTGGATGATTTAGGAGAGCGTGGTTTATACTGGTTCGGCAATCGAAGCCCTACGTCCGCTTCGAGGATTGTTCGTGTTTCGTCTTGTGAAAAGAGCTACAAATGATGCGAGGGAGGAGGGTTGCTCCAAGCCTCTGCGTGCAATGCGCTCTAGGATGTGTGTACGATGAGTTCGATTAACCCGATCCGTGGTGTGTGTCTCCCTTCTTGCGTGTGCGTGGGGTCCCTTTTATAGTCCAAGGGCCGGGCCACTTACAGGTGGGGTCGAGTTACCACATGTCGTCCCAAGGGGGTCGGGCCGCCGTGCATTACCCTCGCTCGCATGCGGGCCGCTTTGGGCGCTCCGGTCGTGCGGCGTACGGTCGGTCTTGATTGGTAGCGCCGGAGTCAATGCCGCGCTCGTCACCGTGGCAGCCGTCCCGTCGCATGGCGGTCTCCATCCGTCACTCCCGTTCATCATGGCTCCGGCAGAAATGGGGTTGGCGCCTCCGTCTTGTCGTCGAGCCGGGGTGTCGGGCGACGCGTGAAGATGAGACAAGAGGAGCTGCGCCGATCTCACCCGATCCCCGTGGATTGGTGAGTTCCCGAGCGGAGTTATGGCGATCCTCGTTCACCCGTGAGGCTTCATGAGGAAGCCATTTGCCCCCGAGTCGGCGAGGCGGGGACCGCCGAGCCCGTCCGAGTCCCGGACGGGAGAGGCGAGGACCGCCGGGCCCGCCTCGAATCCCGAGCTCGGGCGAGGCGGAAGTGGTGCACCTGCCCGACCCGGAGTCGGGCGAGGCGGAGGCCGCAGGTAGCCTTCTCGAGCCCAGAGCGGACACCGTTGGTCGGCCAGGGCAGATCACGTGCTATTGTCTCGTCAATCGCTTGGCCTCCGTCCCGGTCACGGTGCCATCGCGTGGCCTCGGTAATGATCACGCTGCTCGCAGCTAAGCTAGCGCTAGCGTGCGGCGCTGCGGAACGGGACAGGAGGGTACTCGCGCCGGTCACATCACGTCTTGTTGGTGAGACGAGTTCCCTGTGCGCCGCAATTGCGCCTACCGGCCCGCTCGTAACTCCTCCCCATCCGGTGGGTGAGGTCGCTTCTCCGCGAAGCAAAGGCAAACGCGGCAGGGATTGCGGTCCCACCCGACGCCGAGTCGGGCGAGGCGGAGATCGTGGGCCCGCCGGACCCAGGGTCGGGCGAGGCGGAGATTCATGGAACCATCTCGCCTCGGGCTCGGGCGGGGCGGAAGTCGTGGACCTCGCCCGACCCGGGGTCGGGCGAGGCGGAGGTTTCGGGCCCCACCTCTCGTATCCTTTATGCGTACAAGACGGAGCTGTTAGCCCGCTATTAAGTACCATGATTAGGGTTCCCTAATCTAGGTACCCGACACATCTGAAATTTGAAAACCATACACCAAAACTTGCATAACTTTTGCATCCGAAATCCGCTTTTGGTGTTCTTGAGCTCGTTGGAAAGATTACTGAATGTGTTATCAGAATATTATATGCTGGAGTTGTGAATCTTAAAGTTTGTTACTGATTTATACATGAAAGTTTCAGTTACCGCTGTTCTTGAAATTTGAGATTACTCGAAATCGTCAATCGTTGCCTTTGTTCAAGACCCGAGTATATTTCAATTAAATCATTAGTGAACCAGGCCATCCTTTGTGATACCTTTGAACCTATTGAGACTAGTTATAGGTTATGGCTTAAGGGCTTTGCACTTTGCTAAAACTGAAGGCTAGTTTGAATATCAATTCGTTATTACTATATAATCTGATGTGCTGATTTCAGTAGCAAAAGGAACAAAAAAACAATAAAAAACAAATCAAACAAAAAAAATTGTCAAGAGCTGAGATCACCACATTGATTTGTGTGACACCCCTACCTACCAAAGCAAGAGGGAGAGTCGCAAGACCGCCTCTGCAGACATCGGCAAAGCGAACATTCATTGCACATACATCAACGATACATCCACAATTTACATAACATATTTAAGGACATGAGTAGCATATTTTCCATATGAAGTTCAAGTTCATACAATACATAGAGCTTTGGAGTTCAAATTACAATACACTAATTTACAATGAGCGGAAGCGTTCAAGAAACTCGATGATACATAAACTTATTCGGAACCACATTAGCCCATAGATATGGCTCATTCTTGGTTTGGTGATGACGGAACCCACTCTACTGCCCATTCCTTGGGCTCCTCAACTTGCCACACAAATTTCCTTCAGCAATCACACTAATCCGGCTGCGGGACTCCTGAAAATAGTTTAATTGCAAACTCGAGTATCTAATATACTCCGCAAGGCTTACCAGTCTAAATGGTTATAAAACCAACCCCTAATATCCAGGGGGCTAACCGGGCTGCTGGAAATAAGCCAAAAACAACACATATTATCAAGTCTAAATTCATCTTTTAGCCATATTAAGAGGGTTGTGACATAAACATAAAATTAGTGAGCAAGACTAGCAAACATGGTTGCAATACAATGAATTTAATACTTCAAAAACAACAAGTTCATCATCATATTCCATGTCATTACTACGATGCAATCTGCTCGAGACAAGTGGTACTCAATCACCGCGAGGGACGGCGATATATATCGATTTACATTCCTGCAGGAGAAATCCAAATGCACGACATATACATCATTTAAGAACACGTATGACCACCTTTCACGAGATCACCATAGCTATGAGCCAGGTCCACCCTCCGAGTGTATGCCCCCTTGCAACCACGGTTCATCGGGTCTAAGGATAAACCACACACCCTCCATCTACTCACAAGCCCGTGCATCCACCGTGTCCGACACTTAGCATAAAGGGTGGAGTGACCATCCAACACTACGACTCTAAAGTTACATCGGTTTACGAACTCCCATATGAAGGTATGCATTTGGTACACAACTCAATACTTGCTCACGGACTCACAACAAACGGTCCTCAACCGACATGCACGGGGCTATGACGAACAAAGGCCAACCTTGTCACCGCATCCTACACATGCACTTTCCCGTACGGTCTCCAATTTAATCATGTGAGAGGGTAACCAATATATTTTTGAACCTAAACCGAGTGGTCTCCAAACCGCTCGGTGTTGCTACCGAGGACTCCATTAATCATAGCATTTCTAACGTAAAAGATTATACTTATCCAAGACCATAGGCATAGGAATTTATAATGCAACTAGGCTACGATCGACTCCTAAAACATAAGTGCACAATACATATAAACATAGATGTATGTGAAGTAAAACCGAAAATCAACATAGGGTTATGCACCGGGCTTGCCTTGGTTTTGATCAAGTCAGCACACTCAATGTTGTTCAATTCAGCGGGCTGCTCCTCGTAGTTCTCGTCTTCGGTCGGGGTCCCTATATGTATGCAACGGATGATGTGAGCATGAATGAATACATAGATAAATCCTAGTTCATGGAACTTTCTCAATAACTAGCTAAGATGATGATATGCTCATGAAATGAACATGGTGATGTATGAAATATGAGGCTTGCATATGGATGATAAATCATGATTACATGTCAAGGGGACAAACTTCTAATTAGATACAACATAGATATAGCAACATAAAATTATGTGCCATAGGATTGAAAGAAAACATGACCAAAGCATAATATGGTGTAGATGACATTGCTAATGTGCTATATGGAAAATATGAGTATGACATCGAAGCATCGATGATGATCCTACATAACCTACCTTGCTGCCATGTACATAAATAGAGCATGATAGATGTGCTCATGCATAAGCAAAAACAATATTTGACATAAGCTATGTATAAAAGACTATATGGCAATTATGAGATGCAAACAATTATGACTTAGCAATTTTGAAGGAGCAAAGGTGCAACACGTGAGCTTATGCATGATCTCTATAGAAATAGCTAAAAGGATCATGATTAAACATGATAAGCATGTATGCACCATATTTAAACTTTTTCATGGATGGTTAACATTGAATGACAAATGTGGCATTTTATTGCAATATGAACTTATCAACCTTAAAATTAAGCAAGTAGCACTACCAAACACTCCTAACCATGGATTCAGTGGCAAAACATGACTTGCTCATGATGAGCACCAGAAGCAAATAATATGAAACATTTATATATGCATTTTTCCTATTTAACCATTTATGGCAAATATGAGCTATATAAACATATAATGACCAATATAATGAAAATATGCTCAAATGCACCAAATTCATGTTCCAGAGGATAACACATGCTATGAAAAGTGTTGGTGCCAAATTTTATGAAATTTGCATATGGTGGGAATTTAAATTTGGCAATTTTTAATGCTTATCATGATCATACTTTAATTAACAAAAAACTTTGACTTTCCTCACATAACCCTAGGTAACCAAGTGGGGCCATGTAAAGTACATGTCATGAGCTTTCCAAAAAGCCCTTAATTACATTTTTACGAGATTCCTAGCATACGTTATTCATTTTCTAATTTCCATTAAAGTTCGCTTTAATTATGGAATTGCTACTGAATGAAAATTTCACTAAGTGTTTGGGCGCGGTCGGGCGCGCTCCGGCGTGCGCACGCTTGCACCGGGCGTTGGCGATGGCGCAGCTGCCGGCGGCGAGGGGAGGCCGGAGAAAGGGGGATATGGGATCCGTGAGCATCGGCGTGACGTGGGGACTCCGTCGGGCGAGCTCGGGGTCGGGGACGCTCCCGAGGCGGTCGGTCGTCGTGGAGGTGGTAGGCGGCGGCGGACGGTAATGGCGGCGTTCCCGGCGGTTGACTGCAAGAATCCAAGTGAAAATATTCAGGGGCGTTCGCTAGCACTAGGAGAGGCTACCGACAAGAGGAATCGAAAACGGGCTCACCGGGGCGACGGATCGACGGTGAGGAGGTTTGGCCGGCAAAGTTGGGGGAAAACGCGATTGTTGCCGGTTGGCCATGAGCTGGTCTAGCTCGTGCTTTAGAGGATTGCAGGACTTCTAGGCGCCGCTTGTGATGCAGCTTCACGGGTGAGGCGTGGTTGGGAGCAGCGGTGCGACGAGTTCGACCTTGGAGCAGCCATGGCGGACGGACAAAGCGAGCTTAAAGGGGAGGCGGCCAACGGAGGAGAGTGATGCATCTTTTGCTCGCAACCGATGATGCTCGACGCGTGTGGAGGCGCTGTGGTGGAAGGACGGCGGTCGTCCCGGCCGGAGGGCGCTGCCCGGTGGCCCCGTGCCCTGTTATGCTACTGTTCACGCTAGGTTTCGATTATTTATAGTACTACCATTCTGTCCCTTCTCTGTTTCTTCTCCAAATCAATGGTTATGCTCTAAATTTTCCCAAACCAATTATTCTACATGACCAACACATTATACTGAACAATTTTTGTTATAGGCAAAAATTGAGATTTTGCCTCGATTTTTTTTAAAAAAATTCCAGGAGTAAATAATGTTTTTCTGGCTTTAGATGATTTTTTTAGGGATTTGGGCCATGAGAAAAATTAAGCAAAAATGTCCTAAAATAATCTTTTGACATGCTCTACAAGAATCTGCAAAAACATGGGTATGCTCAGATCAATGAGTTTTGAAAAGTTATTTTTAATCCCAATAAATTCCAAATTTCAAACCCTAGTTCCAAATTAAATTTGTTTGCTGACCTAATTAGGGTTTGAAACATGAAAGTAAGGTAATGCGATTGTTCACATGTGCATTTGTGACATGGGATGTCACAATTTTCTTTGGTCATTATTGTTTCTATTCCACATAGTCATTATTTATGCAAATCTTGTAGCCCTATCACTTATGTGAGCAATCAGTTAGCGTCTCTCCATAACTTGTGTACCATTGAGCTTTTGTTCTTAACTTGAATTTTTAGATTAGCTCTTTTCTTTGGCTGCAACAAGTTTCCCCATCTTTGTGTGTGAGTTGCTAAACACTTTCCTCATATTCATTGGTTTTAGTTTCAGCAACTCAACTTTATTATCTTGGTTGGATTTTTACTTACAATAGCTTGAAGTTTCAGTTTGCACACCAAATCAATAGCCCTCCAAGCTCCACAAATAAGCCTACGTTTAGAATGCACTCGTGACTTTGATTTCGCTTGATGTATCACATTTATTGTCTCCTACCACCAAGGTGTGTGTGCAGCTCATAAATTCAGCTAGGATACATATATAAGAACTTCAATGGTAAGAGAAGGTGAGATCGAGTGTTTTCCACACAACCACATAACTTGAATTAGCTCTTTGCCCACTAACCATGGCAGGTGGAGAAGGAGAGCAACCGAGCTATGTCACACAAGAGAAACTGTAGAAGCTAGTGCAAGACTTCAATGCACAAGTCAATGAGAAACATGACTGCTGTCCAATCAATATGGTTGTTGAAGTTGTGCAGGCGTTGAAAGCACAAGGTGTTGCAGGTGCTCATGGCGAAGAACTAGATGAGACCGATGAGGACTATGCAGCCCGATTGCAGCGAGAAGAAAATGCTTGAATGCGCATGGGCGTGGACGTGGTGGAGGAAGAGGTGGTGATGCCTTTGGTCGAGGAAGAGGTCGTGGACGTGGTGATGATGGTGCAGCTGAAACGAACATAGATACTTTCAAATTACATCGTAATGACAGCTATCATCGCCATTGCAATGTGAACAATGATCGGCCCAATGAAGAGAAGTTTGGAAAGCTAAAGTTCAACATGACTAAATTTGAAGGCACATTTGATTCGGATGCATATCTCACATGGGAGTTGAAGGTTGATAAAATCTTTAGAGTGCATAATTATTCAGAGGAGAAGAAGGTGCATATGGTGCACTTGATTTTGATGGATACACTCTCATTTGGTGGGAACAAATTCAGAACCAAAGAGAGGAAAATTGTGAGCTTTCAGTGGCAACGTGAGTTGAAATGAAGAGGGAAATAAGAGCACGTTTTGTCCCAAAACATTACGAATGTGATCTCTTTGACAAATTACAGAATTTGAGGCAAGGAAGCAAATATGTGGAAGAATACTACAAGGAACTGGAGCAGGCCATGATTAGAGCTCGTGTGCATGAGGATGAAGAGCAGTCAATGGCACGTTTTCTTTCCGGTTTGAACAAGCCAATCAAACATGTTGTGGAATTTCAGACCTACAATAATGTGGTGGAGCTAGTTCATATTGCACAAAAGGCTGAGAGGCAATTGCATGATGATGCGAAACCAAGCAAGAATTCAAGTTTCAGCACAAAGGTGTCATCAAATGCTCCAAAAACAGTAAGGTTTGATTCGGGACGAGGCATATTTTCATCCGGTTCAAGCTCCAACAATAATTCTCTTTCTACTGCTGCTGAAAAGTCAAATGCATCCCAAAATATGGAGAAATCTGCTAGGCCAACATCACCAAAGGCCAATACTCCGACGGGTTCTACCTCCAAGACTCCAAGAGTAGTGGAATTCATTGTTATTTTAAGTGCTTGAGTCGTGGTCATGTCATGAAGGATTGTCCTAACAATCAAGTTGTGATTGTTACGGAAGGTGGAGAATATGATTCAGCTAGTGAGGATGAGTGTGAACTCCCTGCTGAAATTCACAAGAGTGATGATGCACAAGCTGAAAGTGATGACTACAATGACTATGCATTTGAAGCCGGCAACACCGTTGTGGTCACCAAAATATTAAGTTTTTAGTTGAAATATGAATAACAAGCACAAATGTTCAATTTATATCAAACCCAAGCCAAGGTAAATAACAAATTACTCAAGCGGATAATTGATGGTGGTAGCTGCCATAACCTTGCAAGTAGAGAAATGTGTGAGAAATTGGGGCTGACCACGATAAAACATCCCCACCTTTATCATGTGCAATGGTTCAACGATTGTGGAGATGTCAAGGTGCAACACATGATGAGAGTCACATTCAGCATACATGATTACACCGACACCGTTGAGTGTGATGTTGTGCTCATGACAGTTTATCACTTGTTGTTAGGAAGACCATGACAATTTGATAGACGTGTTGTACATGATGGTTATGCCAACACATTTGCTTTCAAGTGGCAAGGAAAAGGTGTCAAGCTATTGTTCATGACTCACACTCAGATCATGGCCACCAACATGCAAAAGAAAATGAGTGAGAGCGAGAGAGAAAAGAAAGACACTAGTGTTGTCCACAATTCGATGAGTGAGCGCCACAAGCCAAACATGACTGGAAAAAGACAGCATGAGAGAAAAAGTATGGTTGTCATAGCCACAAAATTTGAGATGAGAGAAATGAGAGAAAATCCCAACATAACACATTTTGTACTCTTGTACAAAGATGCAAAACTTTCAACTAACGACATGACCACTCTTCCTAGTGTTGTTTCTAATGTGTTATAGGCCTTCAATGATGTTTTTCCGGAGGCGGTACCAGCTGGCCTACCTCCACTTCGTGGGATTGAACATCAAATTGATCTCATTCCTGGAGCTTCACTTTCAAATCGACCACCATACTGCACCAACCCGGAAGAAACTAAGGAAATTCAGTGACAAGTGCAAGAACTACTTGACAAAGGGTAAGTGCGTGAAAGCCTTAATCCTTGTTTGTCCTTGTTATTCTTGTTCCAAGGAAAAATGGTACATGGAGAATGTGTGTTGATTGTAGAGCTATTAACAATATCATTATCTCGTTATCGTCATCCTATTCCTAGGCTTGATGACATGCTTGATGAACTTAGTGGTGCTGTTATTTTTCTCTAAAATTGACCTACGCAGTGGATACCATCAGATTAGAATGAAAGAAGGAGATGAATGAAAAATAGCCTTTAAAACTAAGTTTGGTTTGTATCGAGTGGTTAGTGATGCCTTTTTGGTTAACTAATGCACCTAACACTTTCATGCGCTTGATGAATCATGTTTTGATCATGGCGTGAGTCTCTTAGTCCTTGTGCTGTTCCGGTTATTCTAGTGCCTAAGAAAGATGGATCATGGCGTATGTGTGTGGATTGTAGAGCTATAAATAATATCACCATTCGATATCGTCACCCTATTCCACGATTAGATGATATGCTCGATGAATTGAGTGGTGTCTGTTGTGTTTTCAAAGGTTGATTTGCGTAGCGGGTATCACCAAATCCGTATGAAACTTGGAGATGAATGGAAAACTGCTTTCAAAACTAAGTTCGGTTTATATGAGTGGTTAGTCATGCCTTTTGGGTTAACTAATGCACCTAGCACTTTTATGAGATTAATGAATGAGGTTTTGCGTGCTTTCATTGGAAAATTTGTTGTTGTCTACTTTGATGATATATTGATTTACAGCAAAACTATGGATGAACATCTTGATCATTTACGTGCTGTTTTTAATGCTTTACGTGATGCACGTTTATTTGGTAACCTTGAGAAGTGCACCTTTTGCACGGATCGAGTCTCTTTTCTTGGCTATGTTGTTACTTCACAGGGAATTGAAGTTGACCGGGCCAAGGTTGAGGCTATTGATGGGTGGCTCTGTACCTAAGACCATCACCCAGGTGCGGAGCTTTTTAGGACTTGCTGGGTTCTATCGCCGTTTTGTGAAGGATTTCAGCACCATTGCTGCACCTTTGAATGAGCTTACGAAGAAGGGAGTGCCCTTTTGTTGGGGCACCAAACAGGAGAACGCTTTCAACATGCTAAAAGATAAGTTGACACATGCACCTCTTCTCCAACTTCCAGATTTTAATAAGGCTTTTGAGTTGGAATGTGATGCTAGTGGAATTGGATTGGGTGGTGTTTTGTTACAAGATGGAAAACCTGTTGCTTATTTTAGTGAGAAATTGAGTGGGCCAGTTCTGAATTATTCTACTTATGATAAGGAATTACATGCTCTTGTGCGTTCTTTAGAAACTTGGCAGCACTATCTCGTGGCCCAAAGAATTTGTCATACATTCTGATCATGAATCTTTAAAGCATATTCGTAGTCAAGGAAAATTGAATCGTAGACATGCCAAATAGGTTGAATTCATTGAATCTTTTCCTTATGTTGTCAAACACAAGAAAGGCAAGGAGAATGTTATTGATGATGCTTTGTCTAGGAGATATACCTTGTTGACACAACTTGATTACAAGATCTTTGGTTTGGAAACAATTAAAGAACAATATGTGAATGATGTTGATTTTAAAGATGTGTTGCTAAATTGTAAAGATGGAAAGGCATGGAACAAATTCATTGTTAGTGATGGGTTTGTGTTTAGAGCTAACAAGCTATGCATTCCAGCTAGCTCCGTTCGTTTGTTGTTGTTACAGGAAGCGCATGGAGGTGGTTTGATGGGACATTTTGGAGCAAAGAAGACGGAGGACATACTTGCTGGTCATTTCTTTTGGCCAAAGATGAGGAGGGACGTGGAGAGATTTGTTGCTCATTGCACTACATGTCAAAAGGCTAAGTCACGGTTGAATCCTCATGGTTTGTATATGCCTTTACCTGTTCCTAGCGTTCCTTGGGAAGACATTTCTATGGATTTTGTGTTGGGCTTGCCTAGGACTAGGAGGGGACGTGATAGTATTTTTGTGGTTGTGGATAGATTTTCTAAGATGGCACATTTCATACCTTGTCATAAAACCGATGATGCTACTCATATTGCTGATTTGTTCTTTCGGGAAATTGTTCGCTTGCATGGTGTGCCAAATTCAATTGTTTCTGATCGTGATGCTAAGTTTCTTAGTCATTTTTGGAGAACTTTGTGGGGCAAATTGGGAACTAAGCTCTTGTTTTCTACCACTTGTCACCCCTAAACTGATGGTCAAACTGAAGTTGTGAATAGAACTTTGTCTACTATGTTAAGGGCTGTTTTAAAGAAGAATCTTAAGATGTGGGAAGAATGTTTGCCTCATATTGAATTTGCTTATAATCGTTCGATGCATTCTACTACAAAGATGTGCCCTTTTGAGATTGTTTATGGGTTGTTGCCTCGTGCTCCTATTGATTTGATGCCTTTGCCTACTTCTGAAAAACTGAATTTTGATGCTAAACAACGCGCTGAATTTATGTTGAAGTTACATGAAACAACTAAAGAAAATATTGAGCGCATGAATGCAAAGTATAAGCTTGCTGGTGATAAAGGTAGAAGGCAATTGATTTTTGAACCTGGAGATTTGGTTTGGTTGCACTTAAGAAAGGATAGGTTTCCTGAATTGAGAAAATCTAAATTGATGCCTAGAGCTGATGGTCATTTTAAAGTGCTAGGAAAAGTTAATGAGAATGCATATAAGCTTGATCTTCCTGCAGATTATGGGGTTAGCCCCACATTTAACATTGCAGATTTGAAGCCATATTTGGGAGAACAAGATGAGCTTGAGTCGAGGACGACTCAAATGCAAGAAGGGGAGGATGATGAGGACATCACTATTTCCGTTACACCCACGCCTCCCACAACATCAATAACACCAACTCCGGCTGGCCCTCTTACCCGCGCTCGTGCTCGCCAACTAAACTATCAAGTGAGTTCATTCCTAAGCTCATGTCCATCTGATTTAGACTCTCGAGACACGTGTGTTCTTGTTTTGCTTAGGAATGATGGAGAGGATAAGAAGGGGAGGGGATTCTCGCGTGTTGGATTCGGACTGCAGGACAGGGTCAACTTGTGACAGACGCCACGACTTCATCCGGACTCCGTTTTGGGCGTGCAAGCACAATTTGGAAAGCTTACAGAGTCTACTTTCCAACGGATCTGAGATCAACTCCATATCTGCTCCGAGTCGACCGCAATCGTCGTTTTGCTGCAGAGACATAAATCTGTCTAGTTTTGGGCCCGACGAGCCGTGTATCAAGTGGGGCCCAATAGGGGCCGCGTCTTAGGGTTTGGGGACGACCCCCACCACGTCCTGGTCATCCTCCACCCTCCCATATACCCCATAGCCGCCACTTTTCAGATTGGGTTTTGTTGATTAGAGTTATCCTTTGCTACTTGTTGCAGCGTACCTGTGCCGCCTGCCCGTTCATCTCCGGAACCCCACCATATTGTGTTTTCAGTTGTGAACCTTCAATTAAATCTAGCAATTTCAGTGCTTGTTCTACTTGTTCTTGCCAGTTCTTCGATTGCTTGCAGGACGAGTGCCCTCGTGGCCGGTGGTCGTGCTCCCACAAGATCGCGGCGACCATTGGAGGCGGTGTATCGGTTGCTAAGGCGCAACGTCCTTGGACGGTTGTAGTCGGGCCATGAACGTTGACTTCATCACCAATCGAATTATCTTCCACTCTCATCGAAAGATCGACGCCAAAACCCTCACGGGTTCACATCAATTGGTATCGGAGCATGGTTGTTCGGTGAGAGACCTCCTGTTCTTTTCTATTTTCATTTTTCCTATCGTCCAGTAAAAGCCAAAAAAAAATAGGTGATTAGTTTCCTGCAATCCCATAAGACTCTTTGAGCCTTTTACTAGTACTTCTTAGTTAGGGCTTGTTGAGTTTTCGGTTGCAACGGTTGCGTCGAATTGCTGGTCATAAGTCTAGTCGTTTAGAGTTTCGAGTTCGCAACACGTTTGGTCACTTCTATTTCTCCTTTCGATAGTCTTGATCGAGTCCCACTCTGTATCTGGTTTTGAATCAAGTCCGAGTTGAAGAACAAGTGTTTCTGGATGTGTTAACCGAGTAGAATACAGGCCGCGCTTGACTCAAGTTCAGTTTTGTATCCGGGCCGCTTTCCCACCAGTTTCGGTATAGTTCAATACTACTCCATATTCCGCAATCAGCACACACATATCATTCATATTTGTACTCGGCCTTACTCTAGAGAGAGAGAAGGTTATATTACCTTTTACCCCTGCTCTCTCCAGAAAAAGTTTATGTGGTGACTTGCTCTTTTGTGTTCCCTTTGTTCCTATTTTCAGTTTTGAGGAACCCCTGAAAAAAAAAATCAGAAAAAAAAATAAAAATATATATATATAAAAAGAAAAAGAAAAGAAAAGGAGAGAGCAAAGGAGGGGCTGATTATTTTTCTTTGTTCGGTGGTGCTTGGTGACTTCCCTTGTGTCTAGGCTCGCGTCTCTAACACGGTCTAGGCTAGGACCAGCAAGGTACCGCCGTTGAACGATTATTCAGCTTGCTTTTTATAACTAACGTAGTGCTAGTACTTCCTTGTTCTTTACTTTCAGCCCACCTATCGCTCCACATACTCGAATATAGCTTGACGGGGTTTGTTGCTACGGCACCGATACACTTCCTCCTAGGTTGCTGACTTGTTGGTTGCCGACCCCTCTTGTCGAGCAAGGTAAGAATTGGTAAGAGCTTGTGGTTCAGCTTGAGAGTGAGGGCCTTGCATTAGCTACATCCTAGTAGTATAGGGTTTGGTTTTTGTTTCTTCACTTGTTCTCTATTTGTTTGTTCTTGTGCACCTAACCATGGCAGGTTCGGACATAGATGACTTGGAAGGACATTCTCCTCGCACAAAGGGCATCATAGGGTACTTTGAGCGCAAAGTGAAGCTGCACACGTAAGGATTTGATGGAGATTTGCAGGTGACGAATGAGAAGATTGGGCAGCTGGAGGCCTCCCAAATCACCACCAACACCAAGCTTGGGACCATGGAGGCATCCATTACTCGTATGGTTACAAGCCTTGGTGCTTTATTGAGGCGTTTTGACGATCTCATGGCTAACGGCGGCAACCAGCGACACGAGGACAGGAGAGGTGAAGAAGACGAGGAAGAGGTTGAGGACAACTCGGGGTGAAGACTATGGTGCGGATAGTGAGCTCAATGATCTTGACGCTCGTCCTCGCCGTCGACTACAGCGTAATCGTCGTGGTATGGGTGGTCACCGTCACCGTGAGGTACGCAACGATGATGCATTTTCAAAGATTAAATTTAAGATACCTCCTTTTGATGGTAAATATGATCCCGATGCATACATTACTTGGGAGATAGCTGTTGATCAAAAGTTTGCTTGTCATGATTTTCCTGAAAATGCTAGAGTTAGGGCTGCTACTAGTGAGTTCACCGATTTTGCTTCTGTTTGGTGGATAGAACATGGCAAGAAAAATCCTAATAACATACCACAGACTTGGGATGCTTTAAAACGGATCATACGGGGTAGATTTGTACCTTCATATTATGCACGTGATCTGTTAAACAAGTTGCAAATTTTGAGACAAGGAACTAAAAGTGTAGAGGAATATTACCAGGAAATGCAAATGGGCATGCTTCGTTGTAATTTGCAGGAGGGAGAAGAATTTGCTATGGCTAGATTTGTGGGGGTTTAAACAGAGAGATTTTTGACATTGTGCAATATACAGATTACACTAACCTCACAAGTTTGTTTCATATTGCTTGTAAAGCTGAAAGGGAAGTGCAGGGACGACATGCAAGCTTCAAGGCTAACATTTCTGCAGGGAAAAATACTTCATGGCAGCCACGCACCGTTACTTCTCCAAGTGCACGTGCTCCACCACCACCTTCTTCCTCCGCTCGGACGACATCTTCTACACCCAACAAGCCACGCTCTACTCCCTCTATTGCAGCAACCAAGGCTCCCATCAAGCCTACGGAGAGCGCTTCTTCGGTTGCATCTACAGGAAGAACTAGGGAAGTTCAATGTCATAGGTGCAAGGGCTTCGGACATGTGATGCGTGACTGTCCAAGCAAGCGGGTCTTGGTTATCAAAGATGATGGTGAGTATTCTTCTGCTAGTGATTTTAATGATGATACACTTGCATTGCTTGCGGCTGACCATGCAGGTAGTGATGGACATCTAGAAGAACATATTGGTGCAGCTGAAGCTGAGCGTTATGAGAGCCTCATTGTCCAACGTGTGCTCAGCACACAGATGGAGAAGGCGGAGCAAAATCAGCGACACACCTTGTTCCAAACAAAGTGTGTAGTTAAGGAGCGTTCATGTCGCATGATCATTGATGGGGGTAGCTGCAACAACTTGGCTAGCAAGTGACATGGTGGAGAAGCTTGGACTTACTACCAAACCACATCCACATCCATATTACATTCAATGGCTGAATAATAGTGGTAAGGCAAAGGTAACTAGACTTGTGCGAATTAATTTTGCTATTGGCTCTTATAAGGATGTTGTTGAATGTGATGTTGTGCCTATGCAAGCTTGCAATATTCTGCTAGGTAGACCTTGGCAATTTGATAGAGATTCTATGCATCATGGTAGAACAAATCAGTACTCTTTTCTATACCATGATAAGAAAATTGTTTTGCATCCTATGTCTCCTGAAGCTATTCTACATGATGATCTAGCTAGAACTAGAAAGGTTAAATCTCAGGAGCTTACTAAAAGTGAGAATGATAAGAATGCTAAATCTGAATGTGATAAGAAAAATGAGATATCTTTGAAGGGACAATGCTTGCTTGCAACTAAATCTGATATAACTGAACTAATTGCTTGCACTTCTGTTGCCTATGCTTTGGTATGCAAAGATGCTTTGATTTCCCTTCACGATATGCAACATTCTTTGCCTCCTGCTGTTGCTAACATTTTGCAGGAGTTTGCTGATGTGTTTCCAAGTGAAATACCACCGGGGCTGCCACCACTTCGAGGAATTGAGCACCAGATAGATCTCATCCCCGGTGCTTCATTGCCCAACCGTGCACCATACAGGACAAACCCGGAAGAAACGAAAGAGATTCAGCGCCAAGTGCAAGAACTACTTGATAAAGGTTATGTGCGTGAGTCTCTTAGTCCTTGTGCTGTTCCGGTTATTCTAGTGCCTAAGAAAGATGGATCATGGCGTATGTGTGTGGATTGTAGAGCTATAAATAATATCACCATTCGATATCGTCACCCTATTCCACGATTAGATGATATGCTCGATGAATTGAGTGGTGCTGTTGTGTTTTCAAAGGTTGATTTGCGTAGCGGGTATCACCAAATCCGTATGAAACTTGGAGATGAATGGAAAACTGCTTTCAAAACTAAGTTCGGTTTATATGAGTGGTTAGTCATGCCTTTTGGGTTAACTAATGCACCTAGCACTTTTATGAGATTAATGAATGAGGTTTTGCGTGCTTTCATTGGAAAATTTGTTGTTGTCTACTTTGATGATATATTGATTTACAGCAAAACTATGGATGAACATCTTGATCATTTACGTGCTGTTTTTAATGCTTTACGTGATGCACGTTTATTTGGTAACCTTGAGAAGTGCACCTTTTGCACGGATCGAGTCTCTTTTCTTGGCTATGTTGTTACTTCACAGGGAATTGAAGTTGACCGGGCCAAGGTTGAGGCTATTGATGGGTGGCCTGTACCTAAGACCATCACCCAGGTGCGGAGCTTTTTAGGACTTGCTGGGTTCTATCGCCGTTTTGTGAAGGATTTCAGCACCATTGCTGCACCTTTGAATGAGCTTACGAAGAAGGGAGTGCCCTTTTGTTGGGGCACCAAACAGGAGAACGCTTTCAACATGCTAAAAGATAAGTTGACACATGCACCTCTTCTCTAACTTCCAGATTTTAATAAGGCTTTTGAGTTGGAATGTGATGCTAGTGGAATTGGATTGGGTGGTGTTTTGTTACAAGATGGAAAACCTGTTGCTTATTTTAGTGAGAAATTGAGTGGGCCAGTTCTGAATTATTCTACTTATGATAAGGAATTATATGCTCTTGTGCGTTCTTTAGAAACTTGGCAGCACTATCTCGTGGCCCAAAGAATTTGTCATACATTCTGATCATGAATCTTTAAAGCATATTCGTAGTCAAGGAAAATTGAATCGTAGACATGCCAAATAGGTTGAATTCATTGAATCTTTTCCTTATGTTGTCAAACACAAGAAAGGCAAGGAGAATGTTATTGCTGATGCTTTGTCTAGGAGATATACCTTGTTGACACAACTTGATTACAAGATCTTTGGTTTGGAAACAATTAAAGAACAATATGTGAATGATGTTGATTTTAAAGATGTGTTGCTAAATTGTAAAGATGGAAAGGCATGGAACAAATTCATTGTTAGTGATGGGTTTGTGTTTAGAGCTAACAAGCTATGCATTCCAGCTAGCTCCGTTCGTTTGTTGTTGTTACAGGAAGCGCATGGAGGTGGTTTGATGGGGCATTTTGGAGCAAAGAAGACGGAGGACATACTTGCTGGTCATTTCTTTTGGCCAAAGATGAGGAGGGACGTGGAGAGATTTGTTGCTCATTGCACTACATGTCAAAAGGCTAAGTCACGGTTGAATCCTCATGGTTTGTATATGCCTTTACCTGTTCCTAGCGTTCCTTGGGAAGACATTTCTATGGATTTTGTGTTGGGCTTGCCTAGGACTAGGAGGGGACGTGATAGTATTTTTGTGGTTGTGGATAGATTTTCTAAGATGGCACATTTCATACCTTGTCATAAAACTGATGATGCTACTCATATTGCTGATTTGTTCTTTCGGGAAATTGTTCGCTTGCATGGTGTGCCAAATTCAATTGTTTCTGATCGTGATGCTAAGTTTCTTAGTCATTTTTGGAGAACTTTGTGGGGCAAATTGGGAACTAAGCTCTTGTTTTCTACCACTTGTCACCCCTAAACTGATGGTCAAACTGAAGTTGTGAATAGAACTTTGTCTACTATGTTAAGGGCTGTTTTAAAGAAGAATCTTAAGATGTGGGAAGAATGTTTGCCTCATATTGAATTTGCTTATAATCGTTCGATGCATTCTACTACAAAGATGTGCCCTTTTGAGATTGTTTATGGGTTGTTGCCTCGTGCTCCTATTGATTTGATGCCTTTGCCTACTTCTGAAAAACTGAATTTTGATGCTAAACAACGCGCTGAATTTATGTTGAAGTTACATGAAACAACTAAAGAAAATATTGAGCGCATGAATGCAAAGTATAAGCTTGCTGGTGATAAAGGTAGAAGGCAATTGATTTTTGAACCTGGAGATTTGGTTTGGTTGCACTTAAGAAAGGATAGGTTTCCTGAATTGAGAAAATCTAAATTGATGCCTAGAGCTGATGGTCATTTTAAAGTGCTAGGAAAAGTTAATGAGAATGCATATAAGCTTGATCTTCCTGCAGATTATGGGGTTAGCCCCACATTTAACATTGCAGATTTGAAGCCATATTTGGGAGAACAAGATGAGCTTGAGTCGAGGACGACTCAAATGCAAGAAGGGGAGGATGATGAGGACATCACTATTTCCGTTACACCCACGCCTCCCACAACATCAATAACACCAACTCCGGCTGGCCCTCTTACCCGCGCTCGTGCTCGCCAACTAAACTATCAAGTGAGTTCATTCCTAAGCTCATGTCCATCTGATTTAGACTCTCGAGACACGTGTGTTCTTGTTTTGCTTAGGAATGATGGAGAGGATAAGAAGGGGAGGGGATTCTCGCGTGTTGGATTCGGACTGCAGGACAGGGTCAACTTGTGACAGACGCCACGACTTCATCCGGACTCCGTTTTGGGCGTGCAAGCACAATTTGGAAAGCTTACAGAGTCTACTTTCCAACGGATCTGAGATCAACTCCATATCTGCTCCGAGTCGACCGCAATCGTCGTTTTGCTGCAGAGACATAAATCTGTCTAGTTTTGGGCCCGACGGGCCGTGTATCAAGTGGGGCCCAATAGGGGCCGCGTCTTAGGGTTTGGGGACGACCCCCACCACGTCCTGGTCGTCCTCCACCCTCCCATATACCCCATAGCCGCCACTTTTCAGATTGGGTTTTGTTGATTAGAGTTAGCCTTTGCTACTTGTTGCAGCGTGCCTCGTGCCGCCTGCCCGTTCATCTCCGGAACCCCACCATATTGTGTTTTCAGTTGTGAACCTTCAATTAAATCTAGCAATTTCAGTGCTTGTTCTACTTGTTCTTGCCGCTTCTTCGATTGCTTGCAGGACGAGTGCCCTCGTGGCCGGTGGTCGCGCTCCCACAAGATCGCGGCGACCATTGGAGGCGGTGTATCGGTTGCTAAGGCGCAACGTCCTTGGACGGTTGTAGTCGGGCCGTGAACGTCGACTTTATCACCAATCGAATTATCTTCCACTCTCATCGAAAGATCGACGCCAAAACCCTCACGGGTTCACATCAATTGATGGACAAATAGAGGCGGTGAACCGTACTCTCTCCATGCTCGTTGCGAACAATGATCAAGAAGAACATAAAGGAGTGGGAGGATTGCTTGCCATGTTGAGTTTGCATACAATAGGGGAGTTCATTCGACAACGTAAATGTGCCCATTTGAAGTTGTGTATGGTTTCAAACCCATCACACCACTCGATCTTCTACCACTTCCACTTCAAGAGTGTGCAAATATGCAGGCCTCCAAGAGGGCAGATTATGTGAAGAAAATACACTTGAAGACAAAGCAAGAGATTGAGAAGAAATCAAGGTACTATGTTGCCAAGGCAAACAAGAATCGCAAGACGATGATATTTTGAGCCCGATGATCTTGTTTGGGTTCATCTTCGGAAGGACATATTTTCGGAGAAACGAAAATCCAAGTTGCTGCCTCGAGGTGATGGTCCATTCAAGGTTCTTACAAGAATAAATGATAATGCCTACAAGATTGATCTTCCGGGAGATGAATATGCAGCGAGCAACACCTTCAATATTGTTGATTTGTCTCCATTTTCTGGTCATGAAAAATCGGAGTCAAGGTCGACTCTTTTTGAAGAAGGGGAGGATGATGGGGATATCTCTTATGACATGCTACCGACAAATGTGGATCAAGACACTCAGCCTCATGACTACGCTTATGAGAGACCAATGACTCGGGTCAAAACGAAACAACTACAACATGAGGTGGATCTTTTCATTAATGATTGTGAACATGGTTCACTTAAGAATTGTGTACTACCTAATGAAGGTACATTACTTGTTCTCGGGTTTGAAGCACAAGTTTAGGGCGTGGCGGCCACTTGACACCCCAGGAGAGCAAGTTAAAGTCGAAAGGTCGAAGCACATATTCTATTCTCCAAATGTCGGACCAATTATGTATTATACTAGAGGAGATCATCATATGTTTTATATATGAATGGAAATATTATGAAGTCTACTTTCGGATGCAACAAACGACACCTCCATTGGAGCTTTGTGGATGAAGTTATGCCCTTTTTGGTGAAGACTGTTCCGAACCATTTCATTTCGTAGCATGTTCCTTTTGGTCGGATTGGACTGTCCGATCTGATGTTGTGTTTCTTTTTCCTTCCTGTGCGACTTTTTCTTGCCTGTTTCGCTCCAGGCCTATCTAACTTCGGTTTAGCCCAACTAGGAGGGGTATTCCTAATATAAATAATTCTTGTACACCTGGTAGAAACCCTAACCACGAATTGAACTCAAAAAATAAAGAAAAGCCAAGTGCTCTTATCTTTAGGGTTGTGCCATTATTGCCTCCTTGAGGATTGGGAGTCTTTCTCTACCATTTGTTCGTGTGTTTCCTTATGATTTATAAGAGCATTGTCTCTATCTTGCGTGGTTCGGAGTTAGACATCGACTAAAGCGTGTGGTTGGGCGAAATCATTTGTTACGAGTGACCGTTCTAACAGCTGTTAGTGCCATTGGTTCGTCAAAGTTGCACGGGTCAAGTTATTCTTAAATCCTACGACGATAAGATCGGGCAAACCCCCACATCACTCTTGCTCCCCGAACACAAACTATTATTTCAGTTTGAAACTGTTTCTACCCCGTCCTACCATAACAACATCACCATCAACATCTCGTATGAAATAGCCCCAGCCTCACTTGTACTCCTTTATTCTTAAAATGAAGTTGTTAGGACAACCCTAAAATAAAAGAGTCTTTTACCCGTATGCCATTGAAAAGATGGTCTTTATCTCGTACGTCACTAAAAAGTTCGTTCATACCTCTCTGCCATCCACCTAAACCTTTTTAACCCACAAGTCATTTCGTCGACTTTAGGTTCCGACGTTGTCAAATATAGCTGTAAAAAGACTAAAATATCCTCACCACGTTTTCCTATTTTTTGCCTTCCGTTTTTTATTACTTTTTCTTTTCTCTCTTTTCCCCTCTCTCTCCTTCTTCTACCCGGTCATCTCGTTGGGATAATGCAGCTCCAATGACCATCTCGTTGACCCTGCCGAGGTCCCATTTCCCAAGGTTGCGTCGTCGAGCTCCTAGCACATCGCTGCGAGAAGCCGCGAGAGCGAGGGTTAGCTCGCCGATGACGCCACCTCTTCCTCTACTCGTGGCTCTACGCCGGCCGGGTACACAGTGCCCACATAGCGCCGCACACTCACCTGCGTCGCACGCCGACCTGCCGCGCTCGCCGGGTCGTGTGTTGACCAGCACCGCTGCACGCCCGCCCTGCCGCACTCGTCCACGCCGTGCACCGACCCGTGCCGTCGTGTGCTCGCCCGCCTCGCGCCCGCTCGCGCTACCGCATGCCCTCGCCACACGCCGACCTGCGCTATCGTGTGCTCCCCGCATCCGCTCACCCGCGCCGGTCTAGGCGCTCATCCACGCCGGCCTGCACCGCGGACGAGCGCTCCGCCGCATGCCCCTACCACCGTGGGTCGCCCGTTCCAGTCCACCGCCTATGTCCGTAAGCATGTGCATGACGAGAACAGGAGGAAGAAGGGGTAATAACTTTTTGCCATCCTATCGGATGGCCGCTCCCATTTGCCATTCTACGAAAGGTCATAGCCTATTTGCTACTGTGAACAGTAAAAAAAGGCTCATTCGCCACTCAGAGGACGTTATTTGAGGCTGACAAGTGGGTCCCGTAACATTTGGTAATTTCATAAATTTATACGGATATTTCTTGACTGGTCAAAAATAAATAGGAAACGTGACCAAACAATCATGTGAAATTTTTTGGAGACATTAGTTTAGAAAACCATTTTTTGAAATTATGTAATTCAAGTTTGGTAAATAAATGGTTTGTCAACTATGCACATCCGTCAAGTATTTTTGACTTTATCTCCAAAATTTTTCACATAATTGTTTGGTCACGTTTCTTATTTATTTTTGACTAGTTAAGAAGTATCCGTACAAATTTCTGAAATTACCAAATGTCACGAAACCTATTTGTTAGCCTCAGATAATGTCTTTTGAGTGGTGAATGAGCGCTTTTTTACCGTTCATGGTGTCAAACAGGCTATGACCTTCGGTAGGACGAAAAATGAGAACTGGTCATCCGGTAGGATGGCAAAAAGTTATTGCCCCGAGGAAGAAGAGAAAGGATTTCACTAAATTGTGATTTAGCTTGCCTTAGTTGTTGGTTAAAAATACTAATCTCAATTTAAAACCTAAATGACTCAACACAAGGGTATTGTCAACATTTTATAAGTCCGGTCCCACATGTCAGGGCTCCTAAACGGAGAAAAAGGCCATGGGGGCGCATCGTGAAAAGGGCTCGAATGAACAACACAGCTAGCCCAGTTAAGCCCATAGCCCATATCCGCGCATACAGTGAGGCTTGGTGTGGTACTTCGGTCGCCGGCTGGCAAAGAGATCGGCGTCGGCCGCGGCAACCGGCAACCGGCAAGGGGATCCACAACTTCAAAGTACCACCACCGTCGCCGCCGCAACTCATGCTGTTGCCGGCACACGACGATGGGTGGGCGAGACGCGCTTCCGCTGGCGCTCAGCCCGCTGCATCTGATCCCGCCAGCACCCACGCGAGACCCGCGCGCTATCGCCTTCCTCCACGACCTCGGCGGCTTCCCCTGGGTCGCCTACGCCGCAGGCTCCTTCCTCGTCGTCTCCAATCTCCCTTCCCCTCCCCGTGGCGTCGAAGAGAGCAGCGAAGCCACAGCCGATGAGTCCCCATTCTTCCGCCAAGTCATCGACCTTCGCACCCCTGTGTTCGCTGTCGCCTGGTGCGGAAGCGGGGAGGCGAGGTCGCTGCCGCCGCAGCCAACTCTGTCTCCATCTACCAGCCCGCGCCCTCCTCTTCAGCTGGTGCGCTCCCTCGTTCTGCTCTAATTCTCCTCCCCCCTGTTCTAATTAATTGTCTTCTCGTAGTTGCCTACTTGTTTGCTCATGCTTTGGAGATTGGAACCTGCAGGCTCTTTTGGTTGGCTGCTGAGATGGTCCATCACCGAGACATTCGCTGTCTCTGCGTTGGCCTGGACGTGCTCTGGCGATGGCATTGTGGTGATCGGCGCTGGTGTTTCCATGTGGACTAGAGAGCAGTCCTCCTGGCAGCTCGCCTGGACTTACACACCACAGGTACCGCAATCCCTTGTCTCCACGACCCGCTTCTCGCAGGGCCCTGTGGCGACTGGGACAGCGCTTGCTCCTACTGAGCGTAACGTGCCTGTTCTTGTGTTTTTGAACGATTCCAAAAGAGGGCTGGAGCAAGCAGAGCTCGCACATCCTCAGCCTGTTTGCACGATCCAGTGGAGGCCTTGGTCGTTGTGCGTCAGTGACCAATCTGATGTGAGGAGAGAGATTCTCATGACTTGCTGTTTGGACGGGACTGTCAGGCTTTGGTGCGAGGATGAGGCAGTCAGGTCGAAAAACAGCGCGGCTTGCAAAGATTCAGCGTTATCGCAGTAATTGAGGTGAACAGCATTCTGAATGGAGTCCTTGGTGTTGATATTACTATGAAATGGTCCATGGAAAGTGGCAGTGTTGTGTCAAAAGATGATGAAGGCAAATTTGAGTTGTTTTCAGATGATCCGGGGGAGGGTCAGATTGGTAGATGTGAGTGGCTTGTAAGTGCTGGCCCTGGGCCTTGTGTAAGCTGTTGGGCTCTCCATTGCCTTGATGACACTTCTCCACCAAGGTATCCACGGATTACTCTATGGAAACAGATCAAACTGCATGGCTGGGAGGAGCATTCTGCTAACTTGGGACCCTCAAGTTCCACAGGACAGCCAGTTTTTGTTGAGGCTGTCATCTCAAGAAGGCTAAGCTCTGGCCCACCTACAACATGCTCTTTGCTTCATTTGCTGCCTGATGATTCATTTCTTTTGTCGGGTTTATCCACCAGTCATTCACCAGATTCAGATTCTGGGATCCATGTTTCTAGTGATTCAACTAAAAGTGTGTTGCACAGTTTGACAAAATCAGTAAAACAAGATGGGCACAGGGGTGGCATTAGACAGGTGTCTGTCCATCCGTATAGCTGCGAAATAGAACTAGCAGTCTCCATGGATTCAAGCAGAATGTTGTTTTTCTGGTCTCTGTCAACCTTCTCAACTCTCATATCAACTTTGCACGCGCCTGCATATCCTTTATGGAAGCTTTTATGTAAATTAGATTTGAAAAGCATCGCTTCAGATGTTCAATACTCATGTCTGTGTTGGGCTCCTTCTGTTAGTCATGACAATAGATTTCTTGTTCTAGGAGGTGAACATGGAGCTGATTGTCTCGCAGTCAGATTTCAGAAAGAAGAGATTATTTCATGTCAGAAGATCTTCACAATCCCCTTCCTCATACAGGGTAATGTCGGACCACCTGACAGCATTTGTACCATACCTTTTGCTTCTAATTGCAGTGGGAGTTTCGTCAACAACAGCTTCTTAGTTGTATGCATATGGAGGAAGAGCTTTCAAGCTTCCTCATGGAAAGTGGTCCTACATACAGAAAATCAATATGAGAATGGAAGTTGTTTGTGCGGTTTTGCTGCTAGCTCTCTTTCTATCATGGGCCAAGGGAGACATGTAACTTACTTCAGTGGTGAAACTTTTTCAGCAGTTGTTTATGAAGGTTCTTCAGTCTTTCCTTCTGGGGTGGAGGGAGAGTATCCCACTTGTATTTCTGTAATGCTGCTAAACCCTACTGTATTGCCTATGAAACAACATGAATCATCCATATCTATTCCAAGTTATCATATTGCTACTGGATGCTCTGATGGCTCTGTGAAACTTTGGAAGATGTGTTGTGCAGAAAACTGTTTGCAGAACGAGAAAGAGAGTCACCTGTGGGTTCTAGTAGGCACGATTAGTGCTCATCAAGGACCAGTGAGCACGATTTTACTGTCAAGTTGTGGCAGAGTTATTACTTCTGCTAGAAATATTCAGAAGAATAGCACCACCATTCATATCTGGGAAGCAGTAAAACTCATGGGGGATGGAAGTTTTCTGCTCGAAGATGCCCTAATGTTTGCAGACACTATTGTTGGCTTAGAGGGGTTATCTTTGGGAGATGGGAGATATCTACTCGCAGTGTATCTTCCTAATGATCTGCACATATATTCTCCTAAGCACCCTTCCTTCCAGAATGTGCTAAACTCTGAGAGTTCAAGAGAGAATCATCTTTGGAGCTGTATTGCACTATCCCATTCTCATCACAATATTGCTGGTTTCCTTTGGGGCCCGAAGGCAACTATCATTCTTGTTCATGAAGAACATCTGTCACTCTTTAGTCCATGGCTAGTAACACGAGCTGGCATGTACGGTACACAGATATGCACTAATCATATAGATGCGCATGAGGATTTTCCATGTGCTAAACATTTGAATAAAGCTACTTTTGATAAACTCAAATTATCAGAAAATTACAGAAATTCTGGAATTCATGATAGCAGCGGTATCCTGCTTAGGGACCAATGTGATAGTCCTTGTTCCAATGGTTTATGCAATTTGTTGGATATAGCTGATAAAATGAGTGGACCTCTGGCATCATATCACCCAAGAGTGCTTCTCCAGAATCTTTATTCAGGTGTGGTGTGTTTTGAATTTATATCAGTTATCTTTTTTTTCTCTTAATTCTCCATTGCAAGATTTGGTAGTTTGATAGGCATTGGGCTTGCATTTTTTATGTACCTAAATACTCATATTGATATTTGTTTTTGGGATGCTTGCAAAAAAGCTTTTTAGTATTTGTTATGGATTTATGTGTGAACATTTAGATTTTGCGAATGAAAATGATATGTCTAGATTTAAATAGTAGTTGCAGTTATTTTCTGATTTTTCGAGTGCAACTAGTTCAGGGATCACAAACCAGTGTCTGTGTCTTAGCTTGTTTCGTTTGTTCTATTTATGAGTTCAGCACTCAAGCCATGGTCCTGGCTTGAGGGTTTCTTGTATGGGCCTTGTTCTTTCTCTATAATACAAAACGCTTCGTAGCTCTCCTGCATGTTCGAGAATTTTTTCTCATTTTCGGTTATTTCTCACATGCTATTCTGTTATGCTACATGAAACCTTGAAAAAACTTTAGCTATGTGACCATCAAAAATCTTATTTTTTTTATATGCCCAAAGAAGCAAAATAAAACTGCAGTGCAATGCCTATTATGTCAGTTCAAAAAGTCTGTCTCTGCCTGTTGCCAGACACTGTAACAACCTTTAATGCTGAAATCTGTCACAACAACCACAACAGCCAAGCCTTTTATCCCAAGCAAATTGGGATAGGTTAGAGATGAAACCCATAGGAATCACGAAAAGGAGGAATGCTGAAATTTGTCAAACTATTGAAAATGATGGGTGGCTAGTTATTGTTTCTGGAACCCTCATAGGCTCATAGCTACAAGTATATCCAACTAGATGTATGATATTGTGATAAATGCGCCATTAAACAGACTGTCGCCATTTTTCTTATATAGCTTCTTATGTTATTCCGACATGGCAATTTTATGACACACCATTACCACTTGGATTCCTACATGGACACAGACGTATTACTGTGCAGGATATGTTATGATTTGGGTGTTTTTCTCAGCAGAATATATTAAGACTTGGGCGTCAAAGAGTAAAATTTGCCTTATACTGTTTGAAACCTTAGTGCAAATGCCAAGTAGGTCTCAGCACCTTATTCTTCTAACAATCTTATTTCAATTTGTCATTTATTAAGTTGAGAAAATATTAGATGTAATATAACATCATAATGAAGACCTGAAGAATTTTTTATTCTTGTTGGAATACCCTGATGATTTAATCTACAGCCAACATCTCAGTGTAAATTCTGACTTCTGTAATATGCCGACGTTGGTCATCCTAACTATAAATATAGTAATCAATTTCTTATTACAAGATTTTTTTGGTACTCTTCCGCATTTTATTCCTTCAAGGCCATGTCATCATTGTAGTTTGGTGGAAATCAGTATAACATAGCTGAATAATTTATTCTTTTTTATGTTTATTGCGTTATTAGGTCAATGGAAACGTGCCAATGATGCCCTGCAACATCTTGTTCAATCCATGAAAGCGACTGGATCAAATGTCACAGTGGAATGCAATTCATGCCGTAAAACATGGCTTAGTGTTCCTGGACTTCCTTTGTCTAAATGTTTTGCAGACACAACTTCCACTGACATTACTAACAAAGGTTTTCTGTGGGGTGAAGATAGAAGTAACACCTCCTTTAGTATGTTGCCACCGTCAAATCCATTTACATATATGGATGCTACTTTAAGTATCAACACTACAAATAGTGCATCTCAAAAGTCAGAGATAGATCAGATCCTTGATAACAACATTTATGGAATAAGTGATGTTGAGAGAACTCAGATACTTTCAATTTCTGACCTTATGGGTGATATTTCTGATCTGAGCCGTTCTTCTCCCTACAAAAGCCTCGATGAAGCAGGAAGAAGGTAGGGTAACTCTGAAAAATTACATATAGAAATTTGCTGGAGTTGTATTATCAGAACCCAGATATTAGTAAATGTCGATTCGAATTTATTCTACCTTTTCTTGTTTAAGTTACACTGATTGATATTTTTTTCCCTCTTAAGGTTCTGGATTGCAGTAAAGTTCCGACACCTTTATGCTGTTAGAAGATCAGACTATGCATCTAATACTGAAGGGTGCCATGTTGATTCTGCTTCCATTGCATGGGCCCTCCAATCTGATTGTCAGGAAGATCTACTTAATTCTGTCCTTCCTCCAGAGCCAACTTGGCGAGAAATGAGAAGGCTTGGTATAGGATTATGGTATACCAATGTTTCTCTGCTAAGAACCAAGGTATGTAAATGCGGCCAGAACTATGAACTGTGTTGTGTGAAGGTATAAAATGAGTGATAAACACGTCCCTCTTAGTTCATAGCACATTCTAATTAATCTGTCACATTCACAACCACATGAAAGCTCTCTCTCTCTGGATTTCCTTGCTAAGTTTTTGGATTTAGTTCACATTCAAAAATTGAATCCTAAGGATTCACACCCAATTCCTCTGTTTGCAAATACTCCCTCAATTCCAAATTCAGAGTGGATTCTGTTGGAGTATAAGTGAATTGCCCACCTTTCCCTATCAGCTTAGGCTTTTGGGTGAACTGGTTGGTGCATGCAACTCAATATGGTATCAGGGCCAGAGGTCTCGAGTTCGAATCCTGGCTGGCGCGATTTATTAACTAAATTGCAGCCCACTCCAATATCCCACGTTTGAGGCCTGAGGGAGCCTGCACGTGAGGGGGAGTGTTGGAGTATAAGTGAATTGCCCACCTTTCCCTATCTGGTTGGTGCATGCAACTCAATAGATTCGGCGCCCATGGTAGCTCGTGCCCTCAACATCAAGTTCATTGGCTTCGCAGATGCTAAGATTCGTGCGGAACGTGCAATAGACTGCTTTTAAGTGGATCAGTCATGCAGCAAACTTTTGGCACAGTTGTCACAGTTCTTTCTTTCTTGTGCAACTTTCTGATTCAGTGCAGCCTGAGAGTGTGCTGTACAGTTTATGAAGTGACAGGATTTCGCATGGTCCACACTGTGCACACACTGCAGGTTGGCAGTGCATCAAGGAGCAGTGTACATAGCAACATATGCTGCAGGTCGGGAGAGCAACAAGGCATCCTGTGCTTCAGTCAGGAGCTTAACGCTGTCAGCTGGGCTCACAAATAAAAACACGCACCGCAGGGGACATACGGTGCAAATGTTGAGGGCGCACGCGACAGTGGGCGCTGATCAATTTCCGTTCCAAATTAGATGTCATTCTAGCATTTAAATTTTGTTACACAATACATGTCATTGTCACTCCACAATGAACCTTTTTCTGTTCCCAATACATCTCTATCTCTCTCCTTGTTTTCTTTACATCCACTTTTTTCATCACTCCTTAATTCCTGTGCCTAGAGCTAGAAAGACATTTAAAACTGAACGGTGGGAGCATGTGTTTATGGTTGTCCTAATTTTTGGGGGTTAAGTGCCATGTTCCAATCATACCTTTACACTGCTTTGTTTTCCAGCAAAGGCATTTAACTCATCCGCTATGTGATGAGCCATTGGTTTTCTAGCAAAGACATTTAACTTTTAACTTTATCAATTGTGAGGCACTTAATTTTTTCCAGTTTCTAGGATTAATCAACTCCTAATACTTCCTCTGTTAATACTGCCCTATTTGTGGACACAATAATGAGTGGCTTTTACACTTTTAGTTTTCTGGATAATCACTTGTTCTGATTAGGTATATGTGAAATTGTAGATGGAAAAGTTGGCAAGGTTGCAATATATTAAAAGCAAGGACCCGAAGGATTGTGCTCTCCTCTACATAGCATTAAACAGACTAAAAGTGTTGGTTGGCCTCTTCAAGATCAGCAGAGATGAAAAGGATAAACGTCTCTATGAGTTTCTCTCGAGAAATTTTGAGGTACCTTCGTTTGTAACTTCATGTTTTGATTATTTGACAGCTTCGGTTATATGGCTTAATTATTCATAGCCTTGAGCCTACTATTTGTCTGCATTAACTCACAAAACTAAAAGTGGTGCTAAGTATGGCACCTCAACTGAGCTGTTTGTATAAGACATTTGGTTAAATGGTAGTTCATTGGTGGCCAGGGGTTTGGAATGCCCATTGTAGAAAATGTGAAAATGCAACATGTTGCATTGTTTCAAAAAATTGTCAAATGCAGATGAAATATGATAAACTACAGTTTCATCTCTAACAAATTATACTTTTAATACAAAAAATTTGTTTTTGTTAGGTATGCAATTATTTTCGGACAGGAAGGTGGTGGACCTTATTGCCATGTAGTTTAGGGACAGGAGCCTATCACCATTGTATGATAGTGCAACAAGGCTATCACGAAGGCATTTAGCAAAAAAGGCACTGCACAAATGCCTCTATGAAAACTAAGTGTACTAATCTTTCTATAATCCTCTGATACATATTCTATTTATGACTCACTGATAATCTTCTTGAGCTAGTAGACTCCTTATGTCTATGTGAATATCCAACACCTTTAGGTTTACATAGTTTCTCCCAATATGCCACATTAGATCTGCTGCATCAATTTTTGGTTCAGGTGTAGAACTATTTGCATGGAAATAAAGGATGAACATTATTATTGCTTTAGAAATGACCAGAGCAGCAGATTTGGTGGTCTTTGCAACCCTCCATCTGGTGTCATGCTCCTTTTGCCAGTTTCGTTGCCAATATAGGTGTAACGGTGCCAAAATGGATGTGTGCTTGGGTGGGTGGGTGGGTGGGGGGGGGGGGGGTACATGATGTATTTTTGGATCAAAATATAAATGTATAATTTTGTTAAAAAATGTGGGAATTTCATACATGTGAAAACAATGATCTATGTTTTAAATTGAATGGTCACATCATGTTTATCGGGATGAATGTATTCAGGAAGAAAGACACAAAGCTGCTGCCCTTAAAAATGCTTATGTGCTTATGGGAAGGCATCAATGGGAGCTTGCTATAGCCTTTTTCCTGCTTGGTGGTGATACTTCTTCAGCAATCAATGTTTGTGCAAAGAATCTTCAAGATGAGCAACTGGCTATTGTAATTTGTCGGCTTATTGAAGGAGCTGGTGGACCTCTCGAACGTAACCTTATTACGAATTTCCTGCTTCCTGATTCAGTTGAGAAAGGAGACAACTGGCTTTCAAGCCTGCTCGAGGTGTGTCATATACATATGGCCTTTTTCTTTACATATACTTTGACAATCATTGTAATTTACACTAGAGTAAATCCTTCCAGTTGTTAACAATATTTTTCATTTAATTTCAGTGGATATTAGGGAACTATAATCAGTCTATCAGTAAATTATTAGGTTGTCAATCTAAATTGCTGATTGGTGGATCCAAAACCCATGGTGAAAAAAATGTGTTTGCAGACCCAGCTGTGGGTCAATATTGTGCAGTCCTCTCTGCAAAGAATAGTTTGAGGAACTTTGTTGGTGAAGCTGCTTCTACAAAGTTATTAAAGCTTTCAATTGCAATGACTGCACGTGCCTTGAACAGATGTGGACTACCTGTAAGTTTAACTTGCACGAGCTGACCTCTTTTTATTTGTTAGACCCTACATTTATCTAGACATTTTTATTTATTAATTTGCATGTTTTAACAATTTTATACTTTTCCTACTTATTAGCTTGATGGACTTGAATGCCTATCTAGTAACTCAATCATAGAGGGCAAGGACAACAACAGCTTACCTGACGGTGAAAATCAAAAGATTTTTGATGGGATACTGAGCCCTTTGTCTGCTTCTTCCAATTGGTTATCTTCATCTGTAGTTGGTCATGTTGAGTCAAACCTTAAAGTGACAATGGCTTCGAAATATCTATCTCGCCTTCTTAGAAATCACTCCTGTTGCTCACAATGCAATGCATCGTTTTCTAATGACAAGGTCCTTACTAAGCATAGCAGCCATCACATCGAAGAACTTAAACATGATGTTATGGAAGCAATATTGATATTTGAGAAAAGGTTCTCCATCAAATTCACTGATATAGCTGAGCAGGTAACACTAAGAGATAATAGTTTCTTTAACTTTGTTCATTTTTTGGTTTACCTTTCATAGTAACTTGTTCATTCTGTTCCATCATGCTTGCAGATCCTAATATTTTGTTCCTGTGATGGTTTATTATTTCTTGCTTATCTTCTGTTATGGGGTAGTGGATCACCAGATGTTGGAATTGATAGTCGTGGACTGGAGTCTTGTCATTCCCGTCCAATTGAATATCTGTCGTGGGTTTCATGCAAAGAGAGCTGCAGGTTTCTTAGTCGACATGTTGTCTTATGCTACTTCATGTGTTTCATTCTTAATATGGATATCACAAATACTACTGCATGCCTACCTGAAGAGAATCAAAAGTACATTATAGCATGTCTATCAAACTATCTGAATACCAGCAGATTATTTATAAGAAATGTTAACAGAGGAAATTATTCTCTGGACAACACATCAGCTATAGTTGCGGTTATGGACCTGCTTGAGTACATTCTAGGATTTTCCTTTTCTTGGTTGTTTCGTGACATAAAGGGATTAATTATCATGATAAATCCTGTCTTGACCGCTTCTGTTAATGGGGAGCCCTTTCAAGTACTGTTAGATCAATTGATGCAAATTATGAACCACAGAAATCATGATACATCATCTATCATGGAAGGGGGAATGCCTAGTAGAGTATTACATGAAAGACTGCCTGCAAAAAGTGATAATTCAAATATTTCAATTGATGAGAAGTGGCATTTAATAGATGCTTCTTTGTGGATTCAGTTGTCATCCATAATGAAACATTATTTAAAGGAGTTCATTGGAAAAGAGAGACTTGAACATGAAACTGGTGATAGTGATTTGGAATTCAAGGGTTTTGACTCTTCAGTTGCTGCAGAGCTTGTCGTGGACTCCATATGTTTTGTGTCTTCTTCACTAGTGAAATTGCATGTGTCATTCTTGAGAAGGAAGTTGCTTATGGAATCGTGCTCTAATCTGATCTTCTGGTTAGGGCGTAAGTCATCTCAACAATGGTTGGGCAACATAACAAATCAGCTCACAAGAATTTCACAGCTTGCAGACAATGAGAATAAGGAGGTGTTGTTTAATATTTTATGGGAAATATTTGCTAATCCTGTGGATATTTGTAATGCTTTTGTGCTTGAAGGAGTTAATTGTTTTTCCTTAAGAAGCATCAGTTTACCTAGATCTTGGAAGGATATAAATGATACTGTGATTGGTTCTGAAAACAACGTTGCTAAAAGAAGTGGACAAGAACAGAAATACAATGTTACCTCCAAGGATAAGGGACAGAGATCCGCTGAAGCCTCCACTAATGTGGAAATCATCCATGAGACTGAAAGGAAAGAATTGATTGCACAAGAAAAATTTAAAAACCCAAGAGAACTTCTAAAGAGAAGTGGGGAGCTTCTTGAGGTATTAATAATCAGCCTGTTTACTTTACATTCTTATTGTTGTGCATGCTACATATTTCTTACATTCTGGTACTACATTTTAACCTTTTCGGTGGTGCAGGCGATATGTCTTAACTCTATCAATGAGAAGGAAATTGCCATTGCTACTAATCGGAAGGTACATCTTTAATCATGAACTATTTCATAGGGATTTCTATTTTAGTAGAATGAGAAATATTATATATACACACACAATAACAACAACAATAACAAAGCATTTGAGAAACATTATATTATATGTATATTGCATGAAATATTTGGTTGTCTTTAATTGTGAGTCTTTGTTGTATTAAATTTTGCCGTCCAAAACTCATTTCATGAGATGTTGCAAGTGTTACAGCTGTCTGGCATTATTTTCATACCGTGGGCCTATTTTTTTCTCATAAGTTGTGTATGAACTAAAGGTTAGCTATTTTGCAGGGCCTTGTTTTCTTCAACTGGAGCGACAAGCAACATGACACTAAGTTTGCAGAGTATGTATGGTCTGGATCTGATTGGCCATCAGGTGGCTGGGCTGGTTGTGAATCTACACCTGCTGCAACTTTTGTTTCATCTAGTGTTAGTCTTGGGAAAAGAAGAGGATCACATCCTGGTTCAGGTGGGGCAGCTATAGGTTTGAGTTCTTTGGCAAAACCTGGAAAAGAGCTAACAGGTGGTGGAGCATTTGGAATTCCAGGTTATGCTGGTATTGGGGCCTCTGGGTTTGGTTGGGGTGAACCCGAAGAATTTGAGGATTTTGTTGATCCTCCAGCAACTCTTGAGAACATTCACTCAAGAGCATTATCTCGACATCCCTTGTTGCCATTGTTTCTTGTTGGTTCAAGCAATACACATATCTATTTATGGGCGGTAAACTTTTCTTGACATTATATTTTGCAAAATTATTAAACATCTGCCATCAGCCTCGTAGACTGTCTCGAATTGCAATGTCCTTTTGAAAGTACCTTTATTTGTCTAGATCTGGGTGAAGCAGTTTGCAAAGATCTTTTTAGGAGCTATAAGAGCAACTCCAGCCCGGCCTCAAAAAATGGCCCTCCATTTTTATCTTTGCAGGCCGGCCTGCATTTTTACAGGCCCATATTTTTTATCTCAAGTCCAGCAGAAGAATGCGACCAGGGCCTCTACTCATGTGGGACCCACCTGTCAGTTGGATAAATAAAACATTGGTCTTTCCTCTGTTCTCGCGCGCCGCCGCTCGTCCGTTCCTCCTCATCTCGCCGTCCGCCGTCCCCTGCCGCAGCAGCCATCCTGCGACTGCTGCTCTGGGGCGTGCCGGGGCCCTACAGCATCTCCGGCGGCGGTGCACCGGTGCGGGGGAGAAGTGGGGGAGGGGGCAGGCGACTGCTGCTCAGCGCGGGTTCCGCGGTGAGGGGGAGGCGAGCAGCACAAAGGGTCGGAGCAGCAGCGAGCAGCGGCGCGGGGTTGGATGGCAGAGGAAGCGGACAAACGCGTGCAGAGGAAGAGGGAAAAGTGGAAAAAGAAAGGAAAGAAAATGGAAAATAAAGAAAAAGTGGTGGGTCCCACGTTTTGGAGGGTGGTTTGGAGGGCCTCCAGGAATAGAGGCTTGGAGGTGGGATTTGGAGGGGTATGGAAAATGCAAGCCCGTTTAGAGGGCCTGCTGGAGTTGAGTTTTGGGGTCAAGCCTCTAAATTTTGGAGTAGATTTAGAGGCCCCTACTGAGTAGAGGGCTATTTAGAGGCCCCTACTGGAGGTGCTCTAACACCAGTTTTTTTTCTTGGAAGCAGATAATTCCCTTAACATATTAGATTATATGAATTTTTGGACCAGGTTGATTATCAGCATTGAATTATTTTTGTGCTTGTTTGGAGTCTTGAACTTTGTCTGTCTGAAAAAAATGCACAAGTTTTCCAGTAAAAGAAAAATAGGAATCGGTAATCCCCCAATCGCTGATCTATATTATATTGCCCCATCTTTTATCCCTGGTATTATATTGATTACATATCTAGTGTGCACCATCAACTTTGAGGCTGTCATGCTAGCTAGATTATATCTCTTGATGCTTATAAACATTCAGTACAAAGTTTCGTTTGCATTTTTTTCTTATCTTTTTTCCCTGATACTTGATTGATTTTATGTTGATATGTGAAATATATAGTATACACCCTCAACTTGAACACTGTTGTGATAACTGTTTTTATTTAGCGCCAGTTAAATTTTTTTGCAAAATGTTGACTGGAATATGAAAGTTGTCCTGACCTCACGGCTGTGTACAAATGAGAAAAATTTAGCTTCATACCGTGCTTAATATGCACAACTGGAACATACTATCACATGTGCCCTTCTAAACTCGAAGCTCATTCTTAAATCAGAATTATGCAGAATCAAAAGAAAAAAAACTGTAGCTTGCAGAATGTAGTTCTGTCAGATATTTTGTTACTTTGATTCTCTTTATCATTGACCGAGTGTAAGCTGCCTGCACAATTTGATGTGATGGTAAAACATTTTAATGACAACTTCTATAATTTTTTTGTGTGAATTTTTAAGTTGATTTGCTCTGTTATAAAGATCAACTAATATTGTCTTTCTTATTCCGATAGCATTATTAGCACCTGTTGAAGTGCGATGTTAAATATCAACTAATACCTTCTTTCTTCTTTCAATATTTTCAGTTTGGTAAGGATAGAGCCATGGCTACATATGGTGTTCTGCCTGCTGCTAATATTCCACCACCTTATGCACTTGCTTCCATATCATCTGTTCAATTTGATTATTACGGGCAACGATTTGCCACTGCTGCATTAGATGGTACAGTTTGTACATGGCAACTTGAGGTGGGTGGAAGAAACAATGTGCATCCTACAGAGTCATCCTTATGCTTTGACAACCATGCCTCGTATGTGATCAAACTCTTTCCATGGGATAGTTACTGCCTACAGATCTTGGTTCCTTACTGATCAATTTTTATTGATGACAGGGATGTGACTTATGTGTCTGCAAGTGGATCAGTTATTGCTGCGGCTGGGTCTAGCACAAATGGTGCAAATGTTGTTATCTGGGATTCCCTTTCTCCACCGGCCACATGCCAAACTTCTATTATGTGTCATGAAGGTATTTCACTGAGTCAAAGTGATGTTGATCTTCTGTGTTTGATTGTTTGGAAAACAAATCATGATTCATGAATAATAGTTGCAAAATAATATTATCAGTACAAAAGCAAATAAATGTTTATAAATATACAAGATACTAAAAATGTTTACTAGAATATAGAGGAGAGCTGCGAATGGGCCTCTAGCTGAGTTGGTTAGGTCCTCTAGACTCTAGTAGCACTCCTCAGGCCCAAGGTTCGACTCCTCGTGGGAGTGAATTTCAGGCTGGGGTTAAAAAAAAAGTCTCTCCTCTTTTGTCTCACACCAAAGCAGCTCAGGTCGGTAGTTGTCTCACATGGCATACGGTGCCATTGTTAAGGGTGGGGCAGGGGTTTTCTTGACCTGCGTGAGAAGGTCTTCTCTTGCAGGAAAAGCCCTGGAGCTGTCTTGGCCCCTGCAGGTTGAGTTTCTTTTTTGGAATATAGAGGAGAGCTCTGTTATGACATGGAAACGGAGCAAAGGGCGTTGGATGACTGTGAAGGGTCGGTAGCTTTTGCCTTGGGCTCTGGTTGAGCTCTTCTTAAAAGAAAACCGTGGGTGTGGCGTCCTTTCTCCACCAGCTGAGTTTTTGTTTCAACAACACAGCCTTTACTCCCAAACTGATTTTTTGTTTCACTTAAGAAAAATGAAACATGTTGATATATTCCAAATCCCCTTCTCCATCAAACACTCTTCCATTGGTGCTTCTTCTCCAAATTGTCTCCATGTGATCCCTCTGATGATAGAAGCCAGTCTATGTCAATAGGGAGGCAAATATTTTCCATTAGTTACTAATGAAACTTCTGTGACACCCTTATGACTTATGTATGGAATATAGTGGATTTCTCTGACCATGCACTCCATCTTGCAGGAGGAGCACGGTCTCTTTGTGTGTTGGATAGTGATATAGGAAGTGGATCTATCTCACCTTTGGTTGTAACTGGTGGGAAAAATGGAGACTTAGCTTTTCATGATTTCCGTTTCCTTTCTACTGGAAAGTCCAAGCATCTCAGAATTTCCACTGAACATGACACCAAAACTGGAACTAAAGGTGGTATCACCAGTGGGATGATCGCGCATATACCAAAGGCTCATCTAGGTAACTATGTTATATTTCATTGTACTCTTCAATATTAAAGTCGGTATCTCTTTCTTATCCATTCTGATCTATCTGCAGGAAGTGTCACCAAAGTTTCGTCCATCCCCAATACCAACTTATTTTTAACGGGAAGCAAAGATGGAGATGTGAAGCTTTGGGATGCTAAAAAGTCCCAGCTGGTCTTTCATTGGCCAAAGTTGCATGAACGACATACTTTTTTCCAGCCAACTTCCAGGGGCTTTGGCGGTGTTGTTAGGGTATGCAATACTAAGATGATTAGAATTTATAACCATTTCTTGGCTGCATTGGGGATCTTCACTCTTGTTAATGATATTTTGCTGCTTACATTTTAGTTATTACTTTTTCTTTCCCTCTCTTTTTTTTTCTTTGCCGACCTCATTTATTTTCTTTTGACTTTCTTGTTGTTTCTTGTTGGTTTCATCTCCAACCTACACTGACTTGTTGGGACTAAAAAGCTTTGTTGTTGCTGTACGGTATTTTGCTGCTTCCTTCGTTTTTGCTAATCAATCTACGTGTTTGCAGGCTGGTGTAACAGACCTCCAGGTTATGTCTCATGGTTTCATTTCGTGTGGAGGTGATGGTTCTGTGAAGCTTGTTGAGGTAAATAAGGATCTTGGTGCAGTACATCAACTTTAGAGCAAGCAAGAGGGGAGATTCATGACAAGGATGGAATATCAAAGATCGAGCTTATGATGTATGAGCAGGGATAAACCTAAGCAATTTTATGGCAGCTGCATGTATATGAGCCTGACATGTATGGGTTATACTGGTGTTGGTGTTGTGTTAGTTGTTTCATTCAAGGAAGTTATCAGTCACAAATATCTGGGTATATGTACAGTGCAGACACTTATTTTGTTGGCCAGGGTATAAACGATGAGGAATGTTAAGTTTTAAACTAGAAATAGGTTTATACCAAACAACAGAGGTCTTCTCTTTTTATGTAGTTCATTTTTTGAGTCAGTGCACAAGTGCTGGGTGAATAGGACAAAATGAAGCTTAGAATGGATAGTGTATGTAGTGGAGTAGAGCATTGGGATTAAGATTATTATACATTCAAATCAACTCTGTACATTCATGTGATTACCATAATTCTAGATGTAAAAATGTTATCATATGGTAATTTGTAAGAGGGGTTTGGTTCAGTTGTCTAAGTTGTTAGTGTAAGTAACTTCGACTGTTATGGGTCTTTTGGTTCCTAGATACTATGTCTGATTCCTATTTTATTTATTTTTTATACAAGTGTTGATGTGCATTCTGATCTTGAATTGCAGTTTAATCCATCTTACTTATAGAACCCCAACTTTACAGATAAAACTAGAGACTCGATGTCACAGACTGGTTGCTTTGCAGTTCTTCCATAAACAGTAACTTCGTGAGACAACATTTTGGTCAAACTTCTCGATTTGAATTGTTATTATCATATACGGACATTTATGCTATAACTATACAATGATAATATCTATATCAGCTTATAACACTTGGCTGAAAACATTGGTGCAGGATTTGAAAGATTTTATCTCCCTTCTGTCAGAGGGAGCAATCTGATGTTAAGGGCTCAGTAGTCATCGAAATAACTTGGCAAGGGTTCATCTTTTCTGGACTTGCGCCTGCTGAGCAGCGACTTGAGGAACTTCCTGCTCTTTTTTGGAGTCTGTTCTCCATCCTTGGAGTCATTGCTCCTGTCAGCATGTGACCTCAGTGGTGCCAATTTCTTGGGTTGTGCGGTAGTCTGCATTTTCAGTGACAAAGGATAAGAACGTCTTAGTAGATTATTCCGTGTAGGGACGATCACAAGCTACTGTGATTTACCTGAACCCTGACACTGGATGTCTTGAGCAAGGATGGCTTTTTTGAGTTAATTGATCCAGATCTTGTCAATCGAGTTGCTGATGGAATTGGCGAATCGGACCGTTTATCTATTTTTCATAAGCAAAGTAGTTACCAAACAAGATATACTACAGGAGCAGACTTGGAGCCCTATCATAGCAATCTCCTAGAACAGGAATAATGATGCAACTGCGTATCATTGTGGCACCATGATTGCTCAAGTATTGATTACTCTACCTCTATTGGACGGTAGAGCAGTCTCAGCTGGTGGCACAGAACGTGAACGCTGTGCTGGTGCTGGTGATGCTGAACGTGCGCGCTGTGAAGGTGCACGGGCAATTGATCGCAACTTGCTGCAAATGACATGTTCCAGAGTAAACGGAGCGATGAGTAAATATATAAACATCCAAGAATGTTTTGGGTGCATTCAAGGCTTACCTGAATGAAGATTCCTTCTCTTTGATTTTTGGTTGGATTGCTGTTGCAACACTTTCAGGTCAGAACGATATGTAGCTACTACAGACTCCATTTTTTAACTGAAGCAGTGAGGAATTACAACTATATGCATTGCACTCTTACCGCTGAGTACTTGGTGCATTTGTGCAGCCCTGTTCGTGGCCTTGTTCATCTCCCTAAAGTTAGGCACAGCACTCGGCATTGACTCATATCCAGCTGTAGTTATTCACTTGAATTCAGAATGTGCTGATAAATGAAAGAGAGGTGCCAAAAAATATCACGGAACCGATATATGCTTGCCTGGCAAGGTGTATCTCTTGTGATACTTGGGGGCAGTGATCACCAAGGATTGCTGTACAAAACCTTCTCTGTCCATGCAGGCCTGACTAATTTGAGTTCTCTGAAACGAAACACTTCATCATTAATTCTTATACAGGTTACGGAATCAATGCAAATTTGACGTGCGGATGAGTGGCTAATTGGAACCTCCTGGATGCAGGAGAGTCGAAGATTGGCATCAGAGACATTATCGAAACTTCGGTCGACAAGGCTGGAGACCTTGAAAGATATGGATCCGAGGTGGTCAACTGTGTTGACAAGGGCCTTCACGGCGTACTCCTTGAGGTTGCTCACCACCCTATGTACACATGTCATTAGTAAATTCGAAGCAACCTCTTCACGAATCATGAAAAGCTAACTCTAGGTGCATTGTGCTAGCAATTTGCTTGATGGTCTGTTGCAGGCAACAGAAGGGATGGGTGGGTTATATGCACATTACTCCTGCTTTGCTTCTTCTTGCATGTAGGCAAGTTCAAAGTACTCTGCCGCAGAGTATAGTTGGGACCTCAGTGTCTTGAGATCCTGCAATTGGAGATTGGAATGAGTTCTGTGGATTCTCATTTTTGTCAACCCCGCGCTCATGCCATGTTTTTGGATTGGGCATGCAGTTTATTTGCGGAAAAGCTGGAATGAAACCAAAAGAGGAGAGGAATGCAGAGGACAATAGAAGAAGACAATCTGAAGGATGAACCGACCTTTATGGTTTCGGAGAAGACGAGATTTTCCTGCAGCTGCACCTCCTCCAAGGTGCTGCTCATCCCCGCCTCGCCGAGGCCTCTGCTCCCCAAGGACCCCACTGCTTCCACCATTGCAGCCAACAAAACTAACTCCTCTTCGATCACAAAAGCCAAATGAAGGTAGAGAAGAATGGAACGGATTTTTTGAACAGCGTTGAAGAGGAGGAATAGCGAAGCTGATGTGGAATTCGAGGTGCCGAGACGAAGACGACCGTGGGGGAGATCAAGGGAGGCATGTCATGAGCACGACTGATATATAAACTAATAAAGGTAGTTGTTGTGATGCCCCGGCAGTGGCAGCAACAGCTAGTCCTACATGATGAAGTCTCTCCGAGTTGAGAAGCGATAACTGCGCTTCCGTGAAGCCTAGGTTCATAGGTACAGCAGGGTGAAGTGAAGTTGGTAGGGCCGGGCACTGGTTCACACCAGTGTTTTGTTGGTTAAGCGGACGAGTGCCTTGGTTAAAACCGGCTGGCTGTGCACGCAGCTTATCAAAAGCTCAAAAGGATGCGATTTCGTTGGGATGCTGAACACTTGCTTTTCCTTTCTATCCCTGTGTATGACCATCATCTCTGCCCCATGAAAATGGGCCCCTCCTTGTTACTGCTAGTGTCATATCGTCTCGCTCATCATAAGCACAAATTAATAAATATGATTCTACTTTTTTATCAACTAATACTCAGATTTATTACTCAGAAAGGTAATTAGCTTGAGTGTGTATGTGCCAACAAGATCCAATAAAAGTGCTCGTCCGTACTTTTCAGGAAGGTTGCGAGGAGCATTGCATCATTACGCATGGAATTAACAAATGTCTCACGTTTGGGACATGATTAGCTTTAAGCAAAGTGGAAAGTACTGTGTCCTCTCCCGTCCCGTCCCATTTCCCATGGCCTCCCTAGTTTTGTGACCTCCAGCGCTTTTTGCCCTGTCCTGTTCTCTATCAACGCAGCTAATATCTCTGGGTCTTCTTAAGTCATCGGAAGATTGGCGCATATCGCGCCGGATCAGCTTGCTTGATAGATGGGGTAGGTTGATAGACTTGTGCGTGGGCGCTAGCAGTGTGGTCGGCGGCGGGTTCGTCAAGAGACGAAGTCCTAGCTAGGTATAGCTAAGAGCGTATCTAACAATTATGTAAAATGTATTCTCTAAAAATTACTTTAGTGAGTTTCCAAAAAAAAAACTATAGGAAATTATGTCATCCAACACTTCCATTCCATATATGGCTATTAAATAGTGCTAGTTATCATCAACTTATTTTGTGGATTCTAACATTAATATAATATATTGAAAGATTTCAGGATCGATATTTGCTAAATATGAGTTAAATATAACAAATGAGTTGGATTTTTCTTTGGGACTTCAGAGATTTAGGAGTAAATATTGAGGACCATTAAAAGGTTAGTTTATATAATATACTCTCAAAATTTAGCATTTGGTAAGTGTGAATTGAGAATTGTTAGTTATGGTCTAATGGTTTCATGTGCAGGATTTTGTTTCCATTATGCATATGATGTATGTTTAATATAGTTCAAATCCTAAATGCCGTGACCTAACTCATGCTTGTTAGAGACATTACTACGTTAATGTTCTACAGCGGGTGGGCCAAAAGCTACATCCACAGTCGCGGTCTTATACCCGTGACATCCCTAGTTATTATTAGATTAGTTAAAAAAGGCGTTAGTGGCGGCCTAAGGACCGTCGCTGGGGCCATAATCACAACTACAAAATTAGGACGGCTTCTAGCCGGTGCTGAGACCCGCCCTAGGTGCGCCGTTCGTTCGCATCCACCCATCCGCCTCATGCGTTGGGCTCCACCGCCGTCTCCGTCGGAGGAGAAGTAGAGGGAGCCCGCGCGAGGAAGGCATCTACCGCTGGAGCCGCCGAGGAGGCCGTTGCCGCGTCTAAGGAGGTCACTGCACCAGATCCAGGAGGCAGGCGACACGGAGGACTGCGGTGGAAGCCGACGGGCCTGAAGGAAGAGGAGGAGGATTGGTGTGGCTCGATGGAGCGTTCGCCGAAGCTCCGCCTGTCGGGACCAGGAGCGCTAGAGGGGTGTTACAGCCGAAACCACTATGTCAGAAACAACGCATCAGTTCTGACGACAAGCCGTGCGCGATACCACAATGTCGCTGCCTCGCGGATCAAATTTAGTACTACCGTAACCTGGGAGGAGGAGTTTGTGAAAGTTCTTGTGTTTCGCTCACGCCAGATGTGCCAAGCAATAATAAGGAGAACGGCCGAGTCGAAAGCCTTGCGTCGCATCTTGGACATCCGTTTCCTGGAATGTAACCACCATTCGACGCAGGAGGCGCTGTCGTCTGGAGCCAGGTGGTGCCAACCGAACATTGCGCAATGCGCGGTACCACACCTCGCGGCTGTAAACGCATTGCAGCAGCATATGATCAAGGTGTTTCGGAAGCTGTGAGCAGAGGGCGCAAGTGTCAATGGGCTGTAGGCCGTGGTATTTCCGGCGCTCCGCCGTCCATACCTGGCCATGTAGCAGGGGCGGACCTGCCTTGATTCAAAGGCTTCAGTTGAATGTCCAAAAATTTAGCCAAAACATGAAGTATGTAACAACATAAATCATCAAGAATCACTTATACTAAGCAACTAGGACCAAAATCATGTTTAGACCAAAAATCTCTCTTCTTTTTTCAAAAAAAATTCTTAACAGCATGAATCATAGATTTTTTTCTTTTACAATCAGCATGATTGAATGCCCGGCAAACATATCCTGGGTCCGCCACTGCCATGTAGGACCAGCCAGATGAAGAAACGGCATTGTTTTGGGCTCTCGTTTTCCAGAGTTGGTGAGCACCTAGCACTTATGTTTGTCCAATGAATAGCGCCGGGTAGGCCGACGAGGACGAGAACTCCCCGCCGTTAGCTGTCCATTTCCAGCGGAAGGTGTCCTGAGTATGCGGTTCCAGCATGAAGTGACGAGTCGCTTGCCGGATTTCCGTGTATTTTGATCATCGTCGGGATGCTAAGCGGGCCGGTTATGTCACGTCTCTGCCTGGTGTTTTGGAGGGCCTCTGCCACTGTGGGAGTACGCAGAGTACGGATCGGCACTGCCTCTGCCAGGTGTGGAGCGATCTCAGCTATTGAATTGTTGTGCAGCCACCTATCTGTCCAAAAGAGTACTGACTCTCCATTGCCAACTTGGATGAGTACTGACCTATAGAAGAATTTCTGCAAACGGCTTGAGATCCTAAGTGGTATGGTTCGTGGAGGAGCCAGATGCGCTTTTGCTCTTTGGTGCCATAGCCATCTTAGGCGTAATGCAACGCCGAAAAGTTGAAGATCCAAAAGGTCCAGACCTCCCAGCTGCAAAGGTCGCTGAACCATTGGCCAGGAAACCGTGCGTTTGCCTCCCGACACGACGCTCGAGCCTGACCAGAGAAAAGCCTTCATGATCTTTTGCAGCGCTCGGATTGCCTAAGATGGAAGCTTCCTGTGGTGGATTTAACTAAATACTAGAGGAGTGCCCGTGCGCTGCTGCGGGTGTGAAAAACTTACACGTATTAATTTATCAGACATAATTTATTGGAAACTTTGATGGGTCATAAATACATCATCCAAAAAGATATATATATATATATATATATATATATCAAACCTAATTCAAACAGGGTTAAGATTCAAAACACAACATTAATCACTTGATTTACATGTGAAGTGAGTACAATGATCCAAATTCTGAGTTGAAAAGTGAGAACAAATGAGGCCTTGCCTTAGGCGTCTTTCATAAAGAAACAAGCTACCTGCTTCAATGAGCTCCAGAACACACCAGAAGGACTTCAAGTTTCAACACAAAATTCATTTAATCCTTTCGCTCCTTCAAAATGCTTATATAATCATAAAATTAACCAAAAAAGTGAGCTTTTGACTTAATTTGTTCAATTCTTCCTAGTGGAAGCACCATTCTTGATGTCGGTGTAGTGTTTCAACTGTTCTTCTATGGTCTTTATACTTCCTTTCACTTTACTCTAAGGGACACGGGCCATTATGCCCAAACTTCACCTAAAACCAACAAAAGGAAACAGATCAGATAGTTCATAATTTTAGTCAGAGATGAAAGAAGTTACACATAGAAATTGGTTTTCTTAGCTAGCCTAGATTATCCTTATTTTTCTCACAACTTAAACGCTTTACCCCAATTCATGATTCATGATTGAATCACTCTGTACAAAATGTTGAAAAATGTAGTACAAAGGTGTACGTACAGCCATTTCTATATGGAATACAGAACCAATATGTCCATTCAAATAAGATTTGTCAACTGATCAGTTCTTGGTGGCTTAAAGCAGCTAAAGGTAACACAAGCATTAAACAATTATCTGTTAATGATAAATATTTTCCATTTATTATATATCATTCATCAAACATTTTCCTTTGAGTTGGCTTTACATACGTAGCAAAGGACACGAGGGAGGTAAAGCCCAGAATCACATACTTATTTTTCTCAAAAAAAATAAGAATTATTTTACTGAAGAAAAACTTAGAAGAAACAAGTAACTAACGAATGCTTCAACAAATGATTTGAATCTCCGAGGCTTCAGATGCAGTTTTGAAGGCTCATCAGTGTGCTGAAGGCTCATGTATATATAGAACTGTACATTGAAAAGGGTAACAATGACATGTAAGGGGGAAGCTAATTACCTGCAGGCATTGAAGTATCTTTTAGAAAGACCATGTTCATCTATGGCATGATGATCTAGATATCCAAGGGCCTGCATATCAGAAGAATTCTCAGTAAAGGGAAGAATAATACTTTCCCATAACCACTTCTCTGGTAAATCACAAACACAAATTTAAATCATTATATAAAAAAAGTGTACAATAACCTACTTTCTCCCTTCCCTTCTTTTTTGTCTTATTCTTTACTTTATTTTGACATTTTTATGTTGGTTCTTATGGGTTTCATCTTTAGCCAACCACAACTTGGTTGAGACTAAAAGATTTTGTTCTTGTCGATGTTGAAATGATATAAAAAAACACGGGAAGGTCTCCAACAAGTGATGTATGATCAAAAGATGGGACAAACAATCTAAGAAACAGTTCAAATCCCTCATTATTTTGGTGGCTAGGAAACTTCAGTGCAATGGAGCATCCTGCTCAGTCTTATAGGGTTCTATCTATCTCCTGCCCAGGGAGTTTCTAATTTTAAGTGTGGCCAAATGTAACACAAAGTATCATATGTCCGTGTGTGTGTGTCTGCTGTTATACATCCTATCCTACTCTCTTCTTGTTTAATGAAACGATACACAGCTCTTCTTCCCGGTGAAGGAAAAAAAAACTAAAACACATGAAGACTTAATGGTGGACACAACCAAACATTAACTTTAAAGTTTGAACCAGTCGAATGTCCATTAGTATTACACAATTAAAGGGTTACTTACCTCAAGCGCTGAAGACCATTTCCAAAATCAGTGAGGCTGTTTTATCTGACAATGATATCAATGCTTGCTTCACTCCTGTTACAGTAATTACTTTTAATTAGTTCGTACCGCTCACCAATCCATATAAAAATTACGACATTCATGTTTTAAAGGTTGGCGTCAAGGTACCAAAGCTAAACCAATTTGAACTGCCTAGGTCGTCGTCCGACGGCAATGAACAAAATCCAGAAAATCTCTAAGCTTGCTTATTTATGGAAAAGGTTTGTACGTAAAACTAAAGGTAGTTTTGAATTTGTTGACTTGTGCAGTCAAATCGTTAAAGGAAAATGCAAAGACCAGATATATCCGTAGGATGCAGCAGTTGAATCTTTGAATCAATTTATAAAGAGAACCTTAGGTATCCTAGATCTGAATATTACCTTGACTTCAATTTCGCACTTGGCCGGCCAGAAGATGACGCATCTGCAAGCTCCTCCATCGGCGGTTCTTCTTCCCTGAGAGATGTGGTTCCATCCGTGTGCGAGGCATCAGCTCGTCCTTCGCTCGGGGCAAGGGAGAAGCGACGACGGCTGCTACAGCTTCGAGAGGAGGGCGAGGAGGCACGGCGGCACGGGTAGGGCGTCGACGGAGCTGCGGTTCCATCCGCGTGTAAGGCATGGGTCCTCGGCGCGTCGGCGTGGCGGCGGCGTGCGTGCGTCCCGCGAAGGCGAGCGGCGCGCGAAGCGGCGGCGTGCGTGCGTCCCGCGGCGGTGAGCGGCGTGCGTGAAGGTCGTTTGAGTCGTGCGGCGGCGTGCGTCCGCGTTTGTTTTAGGGTAGAGGCGAAATATGTTGTGTGGGACCAATATTCGACATGCGACGGTTTTGCGGGCTGGGACGCGATGGAGCGACGGGTTAAGATTCTCGGGCGGTGACGACGTCCTCCTACGGTGACGACGTCTCCGTAAATATAATATTGGTATAGATTCTGCTAGATAGAGATAGCTACGGCATCTCACCTGCCGCGGCTCCAAATGATCGGCCAAGACGTCATAGGTCACACATGAATAGCAACTGAATTTAGAAACTTTTCATATCCAAGCTCCCGATACACCACGAGCACCACATTAAATAAGGATACTGTCTACTAGCACTACATCATGCCATTTGGCGCGACCGGCAAAAGCAGAGGCAACTACTATTATGTTTACTGCAATTATCCTTTAGCACATATGCAACAGGCACGCATTAGATTGAGTACTATGGACCTGTTTGGCATGGCTCCACTCTAAAACTCCAAGGAAGAGATGTGTGGAGCCATCCAAACACCTAAACTCCAAAACTCTAGGAGCAGCAACTCCACGTGGAGTTGATGGAGCTGTAGTTCATTTTAATGGAGTACCTCTTTTCCAACTCAGGAGATGTAGAGTTGTATGTCCTCATAGAGTTAGGGTGAAATTACCCACCTTTGCCACTGATTACACAACTCATAGAATCGTTTTTTTCTTTTTCCCTTCCTCACCGATTCTCCTGTACGCATCTTGTCTTCTATTCCCAGCCACCGTCGGGTCCTCTCCCGAAACCTAGCCGCCGCCGGTCCCTGCGCCCGTTGCCGGATCCTACGTCGTCGCCTGAGCTGCCTCCGAATCTCGCTTCACAGTCACCCGCCGGTTCCAGTGAGCAGCAGTCGTCCGCCGCCGGATACTCCCGTCGCAGGAGCCGTCTGCCTGTCGCACGCGGTGCCTCCCCGTCGCAGGAGCCGTCTGCCTGTCGCACGCGGTGCCTCCCCGTTGCAGGAGCTGCCTCCCTGTTGTCGCACGAGCCCGGAGGAGCTGCCTCCCTGTCGCATGAGCCCGGAGGAGCTGCCTCCCTTCCATCCCTGCACCGGCCGGCAGCTGACAAGTCCCAAGTAGTAATGCATTTTTTTTTCATTTTTCCATTAGTAATCTGAGTAGTACTGGTTCAAATGGATGCTAGTAATCTTTGGCATGTGTTTTGCAAATTGATGCTAGTAATCTGAGTACTACTAATTCAAATGGATGCTAGTAATCTGAGTACTACTGGTTCATTTTTCCCCACTGTACAGAGGCATGTACTTTGGCACGTCTAGCAATCTTTGTGTATTTGTATCTCTAACAAAAATTGTATGCCGGAAATTGATTGGAACGCTGATACTACTCGCGTTCTTTGTCAAATGTTTGCCATATTGAGTTGGGGTAGTAACACAAATTACCATATTGAATGCGCAAGTGTAAAAAAATACTTTGAATATTATACGCAAAGAATATTTGAATTATCCTCAACAATACACTCATACTATCTATGGGCAACAAAGTCTTTACCCCCTCCAAACCAACCTTTTTTAGAGCTGGACACACCCTCGTAGCCAAACACCTTAAAAAACAGCTCCAACTCCACAACGGAGCAGCTCCACTTCGAGTTTTGGAGCGGAGCTGCTCCGAGGTGGAGCAGAGCCATGCCAAACGAGTCCATATCAGTTGTCTTGTGACATATAGTACCCATCTTGGGTATGCCGCTTCGAACAAGCGACTTGCGAGACACCCTTTTCCTTCTCTTTCTCGCTCGTCCCTTCTCCATGTTGGATTAAGATGACATGGCTGAAGAATTTAATGTACTTATCTCTTTTATAAATAGCAACTAATATTTTTTAGTCGGAATTGGGCATAATCTTTTTCTTTGTTGTGTCTCCTTTATTTTCCATATTTGTTCATACTATCATAACTAGGATAATAAGGCCAATTAGATGGTCCAACATTCAATTAAACGGTAACTTTGGTATTAGTGTATCGGATCTAACCGTGATTTTACCTTTCTTTAAAAAAAATACAAACACACTCTTCCTGTGTGTGTGTGTGCGGGGGGGCGGGTGGGGGGGGGTCGCCTCTCCTAGAGCGACGAGTGGAGCCCTATCCGTCGGCCCCGCCGCCTAAAGCTACGCGGTCACGAGGACGGCAGCGGCGGCAGGGCCATCTTTTCTCGCTCATCCACCCCTCCCCCCCCGTCGGCGTCAATCTCGGAGCAGCAGCTCCCTCCGGGCTGCCGCCACTAGATCCGGCGAGTCAATGGAGCTCGTCCACTAGGGGTCGGGGTCGTCCTACGGCTCGCGGTGGCGGCATCAATGCCACCGGGGCCGGGGCTCGACCCGCGGCTACCGGCGCTCGGCCAAGTGCCACGGACACACCGGTGCGCATTGGCGTACTCGACCAAGATCTCGGCGGAGGTGCCCACCGCGCGCGGTGGAA